>NETT01000002.1:77001-167178 GCA_003449175.1 Ceratocystis smalleyi | reverse complement strand
GGGGGGGGGTCATTAAGCACGGGAGTAAAAAGAACCTAAAAAGGGTAAATGTTTTCGCTAGGAAAAACGAAAAAAAAAAAAAAAACAAAAAAAAACATGAGCCGATTGTATCGTAAAATGGCCTGACTCGGTTTCGGGCGCAGAGCACGGCAAGTCGGAAAGCCTTGCCCAAAAAATGAGTAACAGCCTAGAAGCATGACAGACACACGACAGCAGCACAACAAGAGAAGGTCTTGAACGGAATGCTAGCAAAGGGTCTCTAATCTTTGGACTCTGGCCTCTGGTCTCTGGTCTCTGGCCTCTGGCCTCTGGTATCCTGTGCTAGCTCAGTCTTCGTGGTCACTGTCGGCCGCAGACCGCTTTGGCGGCGACGAGCAGCGCGAGCCCGGGCGGTATAGCAAGACGTTCACGGGAGACGCTGTTGTTGGGGGGTGCTGTTTGGAGGCTTCGGTGGCAGCGTTGAGCGCAGAGTCGTGCGGCGAGCGACGGCTACTGTTGCTGCTACTAGTCGATGTAGAAACGGTAGGTGCTGTGGCCGAGGCCGAGCCGTGTCCGGTTTGTCGCCATGACGAGCAGATTTGCTTGTACAAATGGGCGGACATGGTGTAAGTGGGCGACATTGTTGCGAAGGAGATGAAGCGGGCTTCTTTATTTGGTTTCGTGACGGAGAAGATGAGGTAAACTGCAGAGAATAACTTGACGGGGAAGATGTGAAGAATATATTGGAGCAAAGAAAGCGAGAAATGAAGGCCGGGTAGACTCTTTGTTATAAAATAAAGAGGACAACACAAGGTGCTGCTGGCCTACGTTCATCGGCGCATCTAAGCACGAAGGGGTACTAGGGTACTTGGATACCCCCGTGTGCCCGTTGTACCCAGGTACCTTTCCTTTGTTGGTGCTAGAGGGCGAAATATGGGCCCGGATAGCTGTCTAGCCAATGGCAGCAGCGCATGGCAAACCAGGCTACGTAGACAAGAGTCAAAGACGAAGACAAAAACAAAGGACAAAGAGGTTTGCTGTACTGTGTGCCGGTTCTCGCCGACTCTGGCCTGACTTTTCCAATGATCAAGCTCAAGGACATCTAGGAAAGCAGTCAGAATGAAAACGTGGGCAGCGGGCAGCGGGCAGCGGGCAGCGGGCAGCGGGCAGCGGGCAGCAGGCAGCAGGCAGCAGGCAGCAGGCAGGCACATAGCAGCCTGTAAACTGTACTAGACTGTGCGTGCACACCATACAGCACAGCGGATACCTGACAGCCTGTCAAAGCCTAGCACTACCCATGGCAGCAGAACGCCTGGGCTGGTGCCTCTAGGCAGATCTTATCCTAAACCAGCATGCTCCTTTTCCTCCCTCCCCACCAAGTGAGCCCATCTGCTCAGCACATGGGCAGATGGAACGCCCATCAACCCTGCTGTTTTCTTATCAGATCTTTTTTGCTAGTATTCGCTTTGCTGCTATTGCCTGTGTTTTGAAACGCCCACAGCCTGCGACGTCGTTTCCCACACCCTTTGTCATTGCCCGGACTCTTCCAACCCTTGTTTGTTGGGACCTGACTGTGGCGTTGGTTTGGCCACGGTTTACGATTGCGATTGCGAGTGCGAGTGCGAGTGCGAGTGCGAGTGCGAGTGCGCGTGCGGCCAAGGCCGAGACGACGAAGCAGACAAGGCGAAAGTGACATTGTTGGCCCTGGACTTTTATGGGCAATGCGTAAGAACACGCACTCAACAAACGCGTAGCACATCTACGTCGACATAGGGGCATGCAATCCAAAGGCGGTCAAGCCATCAACTAGGAAATACGATTATGCTAGCCAGCGTGTGCGAAAAACGGATGTGCGAAGAGAGCTTGATGGGGCACAGTGATTGATAGCAGCAGTGCTGTAATTAGGGCTAGAGTACTAGCCTAGGTGGCGGAGAGAACAGGCCCCTCTCCCCTTCCAGTTCTTCCAAACCGCTCATATTATCCTTGCTGTAGCCACGAATCGAACCACTTTACTAGACACGATAGGTGTCCGTAGGCTTTGGATCCTAGTATGCTAGCTAGCCGATGGTCGCAAATGCTGACCTCGAACATAAGGTTGTCTAGACAAGACCCTAACAATGTAGAGAATAGCTGTCATCGTTGGGGTTAGCGGCAACAAAGTGCTGGTACAACGCCATGCTAGATCAGCTTCAAAGCCATAGCGCGATTGCAGAAGTGATGTAGGGAAAAACAGTGCGCTGGCTATACCGCTTGCTGTCTATTATATCGGTCCCGTGCGCAAGTTATGGCAGGAAGGGAAGCCCACAAGGGGAGAGACTCAATTAGACGCTGAGTCTACTTCTGGAAGACCACCTAGGTCTATTACGTTTTCTTAGGTGGCGTCAGATTGAATCTGCGAGCGAACTTTATCTGGGGATACGTAGTACCAAGGTGCCAAGCAGGCCTCGTCTAATCCAGTCGAGCAAGGAGGCAGCTAAGGCCGCTATACGACAGTGCTAAGTACCAATTCATCGCGCCCTGAGGTCCAAATTCATGCATAATATTGGTTGGAATTGCCGTGTATTATTACGGCGACATGGGAAATGATCATCGCAGGCTCCTAGATAATGGGAAGAAATGTCGCTGTGGGTGTGCGGGTGTGCGGGTGTGCGGGTGTAGTGCTGGGATCGAGGTCGTCCGGCGCCATTAACGTTTGCATATGCTTATCGGACGCACTGCCATTTGAGTGTCGACTATACTATAATGACCGTGAAGGCCTCTTTTGAGGGAGTGTTGCTGCAGATAACCAATATGGCATCAATTGCTCAGCCAAGCACTGCGGTCTTGATGTTTGCGTAGAATAGCCGTATCGCCAGCATAATCTGCAGTAGTATTGTCCAATACATGTCATGATATCCACGCAGTTTCCATGTCTACGTAGGGTATCTTAGACATGAAGTCTAACGCTTTCTACCTCGACCTTGCTGTGCCAACCATAGGGCTGCAGTCTTGTCAGAGTAGCTGCAATATCTTCGCTACATCATCTTCTCAAGCCACATTCGCCATATCCGCCCGCCAGTGCCCCGCCACATGTGCAGTGGGCACAGGGCAAACCTTGAAGGCATCTTGCCGCCATGTCTCTTATAGTCTCACCACAAAATTTCTAGGGAATCCTATTTACAGACCCTAGATCTTCGGGATTTGGCTGTGTTTGGGTCCCGACGGCCCTGACCAAAGTGGGTAGTTTTAACCTACCATTTCCTATCCTCCTGGCCCTTCCCCTCCTCGTCTATAGCATATGCATGCTGTATTGCGCCAATACAATACGGCCGTATGCAAAGGTCTCGCAACGAGACCTAAAACAGGTAGGGATGTCGTGAAGTTGCTAAAGCAAGTGGCGGGTTCTTGTGGAAGTCGCTTAACCACACATATCACACAAAATAAGTGTCCTTCGTATACTAGGAATACCGTTATATAACAGGGCTGGGATGCTGATCTGATGGTTAGGTCTTCCGGGGTCGATAAAAGTCTGTCCCAAGTTCTAAAAAGGAAACATCTTATTCCGCTTCTATTTCACGGCCTCTTATACCCCATCTCTCGTCTGCCTATTGTGGCAAGCTCTTTGCATAGCTCTTGGCATATGGCCAGAGTACAGACATACACTATTATGGACATAATGTAGCGGTTATATGCAAGAAGCCTCAAGCATGTGGGCCTGTGTAGCTACAGGGGATACATGTACAGTAGACGCCAATAATAGGACGACGATTCCACGACGAAGTAGTCCGGGCGAGACTAGCTAATTGGGTATTGCTACTTCGTTTGCTAGATCAATAGTCAACCGCCGACTTCCAACAGGTGCAAGGTGGCTCAAACACTGTGTACTAAGCTGAGAGTCCAGCCTTGGAACAAGTAGAAAGACTGCCTGTTTGTCTGCTGTTGCAGCTTGGGTACTGTAGGGAAGATTGACTGCATCAGAGCTGACGGCCCTTATGCAATATAGTAGAAGAATGAAAAACCCCATAGGATTCGGCAGCCAATGAGACCAACAGATGAAATAGAGACACCAGTCATGTAGGACCGCTCGACTAGGCTATAGCACGTAGTATAGGTGCGCTCCACCAGCAGAGTAAGGATACACGTCTCGTCTATTGTCAGGAGGCATTAGAAAGTAAACAGGCAATGGCTGACTAGACTGGCGGAGGCTAGCAACGAGAAATCGTAGAAAAGAAAGGATAAATGGCGCGGGATGCCCACCGTTATTCTAATGTCATCGCCTGTTACTCTCCCTTTGCTCAATCTACCCACTCTTTGGTCCGTCTTCACTCACTTTTTTGCTCAACCATTCACGCCATCGGCCGTCAACCATCCACTGCCCAAAAGGCCCTGCTGAGGAGGCCGCAGGGTAGAAGGGAGTCTCTTTAAGAGCTTCCCCTCTCACTGCAAAGCTCCCGATCGTGATCTCCTTCGAACTAGCTGCGAGCTCTGGCGAATCATAACCTAACCAACTGGCCATTGCTTGCATAGGCAACCTTCGTCCAATAACCATAACAAGTGGAATCCGAGCAAGAGCCGCACGGCGAGCGTTGGCCTAGTGTGCCTGGGCTAAAATAAGACTCCGGGGTTGAGACGCTCGTCCTTGGGCTCCATTGGCAGCCCGTAGACTCGAAGCTGCGCCATCACACAAGTAAGACATATACGCCGTACACATGACATCTTCACTAATCGAAGAGTCTGAACTAGATAAAGTTCTTTGTTCAAGCTTCAAGACCGTCACCCATGTCATTGTATTACCCCAGGATACGCCTAACGTGGATTACTCAGATATGTATTCGGGTCCCATAGTAGACGGCTATCAGAACTGCAAGTGTAAGTTGGGTGGTCTCGTGAGATAACGGACCAGGGGCGTAGGGGCAGGCATTCCGTTGCGCGAGAGCTTTTCCAGACACCATATAATCGCAAGTGTTCTCGGGAGTACCGGTTGCCCATCAGCTAGAGTCTCGGCCCGCACGCCAGCTCCACAGGAACAGTCCGCGGGCTGAGCGTCTACGAGAAGAGATTAAACAGTAGCCAAAAGCGGGAGATACTCAACATGATTACTAGCTTAGGGGGCGGCATGGCGGTCCAAGTACCCCGAACACATGGCGGTGGTCTCCTGTTGCCATCATAATACTTTCAAGTATGGTCCTTCAGCTAAACTCGCCTGCCATCAAGTGCAAGGCTGCCGCTCTCCACCCTGCTCCCCCTGGCCTCCTTGGGCCTGTAAGGGAAACAAAAACCACCTCTAGGATAGATACATGAAACGCGACAGGACGCTATGAAGACATTTCATTAACCATAGATGAGCGGTGCGACAGTTGGCTGTGTTCATAGGCCGCCGGGTGTGGTCGCGAAACCCTCTGGAGTAGGCCGCGTACAAGCCCAAGAAGTCTGTCATCACCCGCTCTATCAACTTGATATGGCCCCTAGCAGTCCAAAGTTGGGAAGCCATTACGAGCCTGTACTGGGAGACTTTGCCATTTGTATTAGCCAACATGGCAGCACACTCTAGGCGCAGCAGGAAAATAAGAGAACCAAAAATTAAGATACAATATTTATTATTCAATTATTCCATCGCTTAGTCATTCATGCATCCACCTTCCTATTTTGCAACCAAGCATCCTGCCGAAGATCTGCCGGATACAGCTCACTTACACTACCATGGTTACACAAAGCCGCTACGACCCAGATGCCGGTAGATCGTCCGTCCGACAGAATCCTGCCCTTTATTGACTGGATAGCGTCCCATAAAAGCATGCAATATTGTACATGCAGCTGTACATGGGAGAGCCATATGAGGACATGCATGGGCTTGCCTCCTATTCCAACGATATTGCTCATCCTTCACCTTCTCGCGTTAGTTCAGCTCATGTGGGCGTTGTAGTCTCCAGAGTCTGCTGCTACAAACAGCACTATCCACAAGACCAAGCAGCTCATTGCCTATCGTGAAAACACTCCCTGTGCACCAGATTTCATCCTATAGCTTCAGAGCTGGCAGTGGGGCTTTGCAACGATATCAATACCAATTGCACAACGACAAAACTCGTCTCTTTTGTCTCTCTCCTCTCCTTTTTCCATCTCATCTTGTCTCCACTGACTTGCTATTCAGCATGTTATCTCGCACCTATCTTTGTCTCTACCTGCTTAGGGCTAGCGGACCTTCGGCATCATCACACTTTTGGTCTTAGTATCAGGGGACTCTGCGCATTGCTTAATGTTGGCTTGAGTCATTGCAAGAAGTAAAAGTCTAGCAATGCCATTCATATGCACGTACCGTGCCATGCTCTACAGTGCCTTGCCGCATCCACACATGCATGATAGACTTGCAAGGCCTTCTTCATCCCATGGCAGCAGCCAATAGCTAGGGTCCTTGCGATGTGCTAGATGTATGCATACATAGTTTGACCAGGCTTTGCACTTCTAGCCCGGTCTTTTGCCCAACTTTCCTCTCTGTCTAGTCCTTATGCTATTGCTACTATCGCGCACCATAGTCACGTAACGTTATGTTTGCTTCCTTCTTTCGCCCCCTTGCCTTCCTTTCTTCTCATATTCTCCAGGAGAACAAGGCAAGTATCCTTACTTCACTCAACGCCCTCTTTTGGCTCGCTGCTTCCCAGAACCATGGATTCGACTATTGGAGGGGGCCAGGACTAGGGGCCCCTTCTCACTTGGCGGGCTACGCTGCTCAAAGATCCAGGTAGACACATGCGGTTAGACTGTGTGGAAATTCTACGGCCAGGGAGAGCCGGCGATCATTGTGGAGGAGAAAGATGGAGGAAGCAAAAACAAAGGCAGGGATTAAGAGAGAAACAGTGAGAAAAAGGGAGAGAATCAACACAGGACAGCTTAGAAGGTGAAACATCAAGTAGCCCAGCCAAGGACAAGATGGGCTCGAAGGCCGCATCACCATTCCACAGGCCTCTTCAAAGACTTGTTCTAGTTCCAGGGCAGAGCAAGGCAGAGTAAAACAAGGTATAGGGCTTGGTCTGCATCCACACTTTCAGAAGCTGCAACTGAATGGGTTTAGCTGTCTGATAGAGCAAGCAAATAGGCTTCAAGCTCCTCCTGCAACCGGGCATTACAGGGCTTTCGGGAGATACATGGCGCGGGAGGCTTGTGTAAGTTTCTAGTAGTAGTCAACCATTATGCAACTAATAGTAAGGATCAACGCTGTGTTATGCTTGCAAACCCACATAGTAACTGGCTAGGGGCGTGTCTTTAGCCCGATTAGGAGCTGACATGTGAGTCCTGCATGTACATCTCTCTCTATATTTAACGTTTTTTAAAGCCGGCCTGGTCGCTATGCTAGACTGGATTTGCTGAACAAGGGAGTGAGATCAGCCAGGAATTGCCCTTTGTCTGAACATGCTGTCTTGACTCTCTCGCTAGTACCATTAGTCTTGGTCTTGGGCTGGGTGGGCACGGCATTCATCCCTTGAACAAGGCCAAACAATACTTAGAGAAAGCGTGTATGCCAACAGATAGGGCTATTGCAGGCTAAAGGGCTACTAAAAGGGCTGACAGAGCTGCGTCAATGTCAGACAAGACAAGGCAAAGGGACACTAAAAACGGGCACTAAGAAAAAGGACCCGCCCAAGGTAGTAGAAGTTGGTATAGGCGAACTTTAGTGAGAATAACCAACAAGCGCTCGCCATTGTCCAAGTGACACACTCCGTCCTATTCATCCTACCTGCTTCCTTGTTTCTTCAAGTCAAGTTCAGCGTCTTATTTTATTACCCCTCGCAAAGACAGCCGTGATCAACTTCGCTGGCGGCTGATAATATGCAGAGTCCAGGGTCACGATCACAATTGGTTCATAATGGGATAGGGTCTTGCTTTGCCATTCCTTGCTTTTGGAAACTGGTTGGCGAAAACGAATTGAAAGACATGTCTCCCCTGGGCGAAGAGAAGCAATAGCAGCCAGTGGCGAGTCCTAGGGTCTGTCCATACCCGTCCATTATACAAGAGGCAAAGTTTCGTCTGGGCGACAAGTGAGTTGGGAGTCACAAGAGACAAGATCTTCGGCTTTCAGGGCAAGTCTCACTGATATTGCTAGATGAGAATGGTGTGGCAGGCTCTCATCATACCCGACTCTTATCCTCCTTTTGATCTGTTTTTGTCTTCCTGGCCTCTCTGATCTACTCTTTCCGGTACCAAGACCAAGACATCCATATGCCACATGCAGCAAATGAGAATATCCTCTCGTCCTCCACAAGAGCCGGAGCTAGGGCAGATGCTAGAGCTATTGGCCACACCTCCCCCACTCCTCACTCCCTTCGTCATCTATACATCGTTTATAGGCACTACGTCCACTGTTGAATTCCTTGACGGCTCATGACGCACCCCCCACCCCCCACCCCCAAGCACGCCCTAGTTACCCCTCTACACCGTGTACTGTGTGTGTAGGAACAAGTTCATACCCTTGCACCACATGCAATCCATCAAGAAGATACATTTTTGGGCCTCCTAATGGGGTATCGTATGTTGCAAGTGTACTAGTCTGGGACCTTTTTACTTGTCTCTTACTGGATTTGAGTCTCGATCTTTGAGCTGCGACATGCTTTTTCTTGTTTAGTCCAATATTGTCGAGGGAGCTGCAATAAAGCTTTGTTCCTAGATCACCAGCCACAATGAATCGAGAAAAGAAAGCCTCCAAGCTCGGTCCTGGTGGTGAGAGAGGAGGATATTGAGAGAACTTCAGGAACGAAGAGGCAAATACATGGCCACGACAGTGTTGAGGTGTAGACGATCACAGATCTATAAGAAGCAGAGGATATCTCTCGTCTTAAGTGAAGTGTAGAGATTCTTTCATCACCACCATCATTTCAATCACTCTCCTTCTCACTCTTCTTGTTTGACACTCTCCTTCTCACTCTTCTTGTTTGACGCTCTCCTTCTCACTCTTCTTGTTTGACACTCTCCTTCTCACTCTTCTTGTTTGACACTCTCCTTCTCTTATTCCTTCATTCTCTAACTCTCTCCTTATTTAATACTATCTTTCTCGTCCTTCAAGGGCTCTCATTTTGAAAATCTCGCTATCTTGGTCTTTCCCCAATTATTACCGCCCATAATGTCTTCTTCTCTTTCTAATATCCTCCTCTTCGGCTTCTATGCCGCTTCAGCTCTGGGTGCTGTGGTCAACACGGGCCGTCCCAATGGTCCAGGTGGTGGACGTCGCAGTCCCTTCGTAACCAAGGACCAGCTTCTGCCTGTCTATGACTATGTGGTCGTGGGCTCTGGCCCTGGCGGTGGCCCTCTGGCTTCGCGCCTCGCCCGTGCTGGCAAAAAGGTGCTCTTGATCGAAGCTGGCGATGATCGTGGCGACAGCGACCTGTACAAGGTGCCTGGCTTCCAGATTAACGTGGGCGAGGATCCGGAAACTCGCTGGAGTTACTTTGTCAACCACTACAACGACCCCGCTAAGCAGGATCTCGATTCTAAGCAGGCCTACCGGGTTGGCGAGGATGAATATGTGATCGGCAAAGCCGAGCGCGATAGGCTGGGCACCAACCCGCCTAGAGCCGGCATTCTATACCCGCGCGCCGGCACACTCGGTGGCTGCGCGTCCCACAATGCCATGATTACTACGACGCCTATGCACCGCGACTGGAACAGCATTGCCCAGGTCACGGGCGACAACTCGTGGGATTCTGTCAAGATGCGCGACTACTTTGCACGCCTAGAGCGCAATACATACTTGCCTGCCGGCTCCGAGGGCCATGGATTCGACGGCTGGTTGAGCACTAGTTTGACCAATCTGGATATGGTCCTTCCAGACCAGGCCGTGATGAACATTCTGACGGGCGCTGCCCGTACCTTTGGTATTGAGACGGCGTATCCGCCTGCCACTGAGCTCCTTGCTCCGATCCTCGCACAGAACATCAACAATGCCTCTGTGGCTCGCGACGACACCGTCGGCATGTTCCAGGTGCCCATGGCTGTGAAGGACGGCGTGCGCAATGGCCCGCGCGACTTTATCATGGAAACTGCCACTGCCACCAAGAGGGGTGGCGGCCGCTTGTACCACCTCGACATCCTGGTTAGCACTCTGGCTACCAAGATCAACTTTGTCACATCAAAGGGCAAGCCACGGGCCACGGGTGTAAACTTCATCTCGGGCAGGAGTCTGTACAGCGCCGACCCACGATTCAGCGGCAAGGCGGGTGTGTCTGGCTCCGTCAAGGCCTCCAAGGAGGTCATTATCAGCGCAGGCACCTTCAACACCCCGCAGCTGCTAAAGCTCTCGGGCGTTGGGCCCAAGCAGGAACTGACGAGATTCGGTATCAAGACCCTGGTCGATCTGCCGGGTGTGGGCGAGAACATGCAGGACCGCTACGAGGTTACCGCGAACTGGAAGGCGGCTGAGCCGTTTCAGATCATCGAGAATTGCATTTTCAACCGGGAGGGAGACCCGTGCCTGGCCACATGGAAGCAGGGAAGTACCGCTGCCGATCGGGGTATCTACCACAGCAATGGGGCGCCGCTAGGTATCATTCTCAAGAGCCAGCAGACTGCAGCCGACGAAGAGCCCGATCTATTCCTCTTTGGCGGTACTGTCAACTTCCGGGGCTACTACCCTGGCTACACTGTCAACACCACCGCTGATAGCCAGCACTGGACCTGGGGCGTGCTCAAGGCTCGCTCGCGTAACCACGCCGGCACCGTGAAGCTGCGCTCAGCCAACCCGAAAGACATGCCAACCATCAACTTCAATTCGTTTTCCGGAAGGAGCGGCGACGCAGATGCCAAAGCTGTTGCCGAGGGCCTAGATTTCGTCCGCTCCATGTACTCCAATCTCGAGCCGGGCTTTGGCAACTTCACCGAGGTCTGGCCTGGTCCTCAGGTCACCAATCTGGAGGAGTTTGTGCGCAACGAGGCCTGGGGCCACCATGCCTGCTGCACGGCCAAGATAGGTGCCGATGGCGATGCCATGGCCGTGCTGGACTCTCAGTTCCGCGTCAGGGGCACGAATGGTCTGCGAGTTGTCGATGCGTCGGTCTTCCCTGACATCCCGAACTACTTTATTGCGACATCGATCTACATGGTCAGCGAGAAGGCGGCCGATGTGATTCTGAAGGCCTAGTCCCAGGCTGTTGCTTGGTTGTGTTGGCCTGATTTCTGCGCCATTTAAGTTTTGGGGTCGCTACTTGTTTCTAGTAGAGACTGCCGTTGTCTTTGATTTAGTCTCGTTTTGCTCACGCCCATTTCCTTTGTCTAGCTAGTTACCCTTTTCCGCATTTAGTAATTATAATATAGATAATCAACTTGACTTGAATTCGCACACGTACGTCTGTACGTCTCCTGTCGCACTTCCAACTTCAAGGTAGCACACGTTGAGACAGACCCTTCTATGCATGGGCCAGCGCGCCCAGCCCTGGCCGCTGTAGCCTCTGGCCGCTGTAGCCTCTGGCCGCTGTAGCCTCTGGCCGCTGTAGCCTCTGGCCGCTGTAGCCTCTGGCCCCTCGTCTCTGGCCCCTCGCCTCTGGCCCCTCGCCTCCAGCCCTTCGCCTCCAGCGACTGCTGCAGCTCCACCCCCAGCACCTGGTTCCCTAAAACGCCTTGAGCCGGGACCGCTAATACCTTCTGGTCCTCCTGCCATTACAACCATCAACTGATCAGCGTCCTATATAGTTCTGGCTGCCCTTGCCTCTCTTGGCGATAACTCCAAGTGTGGGTAGCACTCGCCCATAATCAAATTAATGTGTGTCTTACTGCGCTGTCTGTTAGCCTTCCCTCCTCCCCCCCTCACCTCATAGCAAGGGGGGGGGGGGCTCACGTTCATGCACCAATGCAAACCTTCATAAAAGTCTAAATCGCACCTTGTGCATTACTTTGAATGATCAGGATTCCTGCTTGTCTCAAAAAAGGCTTGGTTGGCTGTGGCTACTAGCACGTGTCAGGAAACAACCTAGCAAGTCTAAAAAGAGGCACAGAAGCTTTATCGAAGCTGTTGAAAGGGCTCAAGCCCGTCTAGCCCATACAGGAAGCGCCGAAGAAACAGAGCTTCACCTCTATTTTTCGAGGCACACCAGAATAAGCAACTGTCTGCACGCAGCTGATTCAGCCCCAATATCTGATCCAATGCAGCCGCGAATCAGCCGCCTGACCAACGGTTGACTATGAAGGCTCTGACTACCCCCAAGTCGAGGGCTCGTCTTCGTCCTCACCATCTTTCCCCTTCGCTGTGTCTCCACCCCCATCCGTCCATCATCCGTCATCCGGTCTCACCACGAGGCTCCTATATGCTTCTCTCCACTCGGTGCTATACTATCCCTCTCTTATGCCATTTAAGCCTCTCGTGGACATACCAGGTATCGGGTGTGGGCCATTGGCTCGTCTCGTCAGCTCGCCAATGCTAAATTTTCCAGGTCTTTGATCTTGGTGGTCTTGGTTAATGGCTATCCTGGGTGCACTCCTCTCCTCGCTGGCCCCCCTCCTCGCTTAAGCCAAAGAAGGAACAAAAGAAAAGTCTTTTCACAACGTTGCCCGGCTTCTGCTGCATCTACTACGGCTAAACGAAAACTGGGGTTAAAAAAAGACCCCCCGGTGCTTTACATGCGCCAGGCTCCTCCCTTGCTCGTGGTGTTTGAGAATTGCTAGTTAATGTCTCTGCATTTGCTCCTTGACGCGCTGGGTCTTTGGAGATCCCTTGGTTTCACGTGTAATTATCGTCGCTTCATGTGTGGCGGCTTAGTCTTATCAACCATGGTTGGAGTGTAAGCCCCGCGATGCATACATCGCGTTTAGCCCTTTACGTCTGTACTACTGCTGTCAGGATAGACGCTTCTACTTTGGGTCCCGTGTGTGCAGCACAATCGTCTCTTTCTTATGCCACGCTAGCCCGGGCCCGGCCCTTTTAGCACCAGCACTGGTTTGGACACAGGCTGCCGCTGTTGTTCGCCTCGCCCATGTCCTATAAGCGGCGGATACACATCTCGACAACGCGCCTGCTAGCTGATGACATCTGATCTTTCCTCAAAACAACAACAACAAGCTGTAAATCTTGCTTGTTCTTCCTCGTTTCTCTTAGGCCATCCAGCTTGGCTCATATACTCCTCTATCTTGCTCAAGTCCAAGTCTGCAACATCCCGGCCACGTCCGTGAACCTCAAACATCTAGTGACAGGGGCCGGCACCTCACACCCCTGCTTGGTCCCCCTCCATGTAATAGCAAAATAGTCTCTCTGTTCCTGCATAGCGTCCTAGACTCATCGGGTCGCGGAACAGAGGACGATGCAACGTCGGGCTCTGTTATTTATCTTGAAGAGGACTCTGAGCTGCGAGTCGAGCAGCGAGTCTGCTTTCCTCTTCTTTCTCTTTTCTTCCTTTCCGTCTTTTTCTTTTGGTGTGTTTTCTGCTCAAGATCTGCGGCTGGTCTATCACGTTCTTTTCTTCTTTTTCATTCATTCATTCTTTCTTCTTCTTCTTCTTCCTCTTCTTCTTCTTCTTCATTCTCCCTTCGTTCTTTTCCTCCTGTTCTTGTTTATATCAGGCTTCTCTTCTTACGCACTACGTGCCGTCTCTCTTTTCCCTACTCTTTCTTCCTTCTCTTCTTTTCATCTCTCTGTCGTCTGCGGAGTGCATTCTCTCGTGTCGCATCTCGTCTCTTCTCGGCTGTACTCATCATACTTGCTTCGACACCTTTCAACTACAACATGAGCAACTAAACCGACCGGCAACACCTGAGAATCACCAACATTTGGCTCTGGGCTGGCTTCTCCTGCTTTGCTCTATACCTTTCGACGACAAATCCGGTCTTCTGCAGTCAACAAAACACTCGAGTTAACTTTGTCTGCGCCCGTTACACCACTGCCTTTCCACGATACTCTTCTCATAGCCTGGTTGCTACCTTTTTCCTTCTGTCTCTTCATTTCTTTTTCGTTCTCGCACGTCAATGACGTATTTGCTTTCTCTTCTTCCGCCTTCTTCCGCCCTGTTCTGATTTCCCTCTTCATGGATCTATCTGCCGCGCGACCTTCTTCTGGCTCTCTTGGCAACCCTCTACGACTACTTAGCACCCCAATACCGTTCCCCAAGGATCGTCCTCGTATAATCTTTTCATACGGGCTCGGCTGGGCAACTGCAGCAAGACACGAGCTCTAGAGGTATGTAACCATTGGTAACCTTTTCTGCCTATGACTGGCCGACTCTCCCCGGTCCTGTCTTGGAATATTCTTTGCCTTCATTACACAACTGCTGTGGCCTTGCACCATGTTTCAGCTGCAGGGGTGGAGGAACAGACGAGACAGCTTTGAGATAGAGGGCAATCTCTACGATAGTCTCTGTGTAACTCCCGACTATGTAGCTAGGCCCTTCTATCTTTCTCTCGCTCGCTCACTCACATGTCTAATGGCGAGCTGCATGTCTTGGGTCGTCATAAAATAAAGACTCGCATGGGAGCCTCCCCCCCCCCCCCCCTCTCTCCAAGTGGTCACGTCTATATGTTCTGCCGTCTTTTCCTTTTGCTTTTGCCTTCTTTGCAAGATGAGCTACGTCGAAAGAACACCAACCCCCGCCACCCGCCTCTCAAACCACTCGCTCAGCATCATGAGGGACCTTCAAACCCCATCCCCTTTGGCCATTCTTGCTAACCACATCGGCTTCAGCCTCAACTCTGTGCAGCCAATTCCAAACTCGCAGCCCAAAATGAACCGGATCTCGCGCCACAGTTTCCAATGGCCATTCCGTGATAGCACACACTTCCACAGCAACAGCAACTCCGCCACAAGTAACCACACTGCTCTTACAGCCCTGTCAAATGACAATACTACTATCAGAAGTGGGTTTTGGGCCCGCCAGGCCACTTGGATTTCTAGACGGCACCAGCACAGCAACAGCGCTGCTTCCGATGCCAACATCGTGCCCGACTATGTTGTCAACTACATGCGTGGCGAGACCCCCGAAAGCTTGGCCATAAAACGTGAGATGAAGCGGGGGCCACAGGCCATCCGAATCCACAGGCAGTCACTAGGCTTTCAATCTCGATCTGCTGATTTCTTCTCGCCCCAGGATAGTGATGGCTTCAGCGACACTGCATCCGATACTGCCTTCCGCGGAATGGAAAAGGATGTCCAGTGCCTAGGCTGGTCGTCGGGATGGCGTGCCACCCTTCTACTAAACCTGGGCGTCACCTTCACCATACTCATTCTCCTTGTCGCTGTCTTTATAGCCGTAATAACCCGCACAAACTCTCTCACTAAACGAGATACCTTATTCACAGGTGCCTGTGACAATGTGGAAAGCATCGGCTACGGCCTCCATGTAGTCACTAGTGCTATAGCCATAGCTATGCTTGCCATTGGGAACTACACATTTCAGGTGTTGAGTAGTCCCACCCGTGCCGAGGTCGTTGCTGCCCATGAAAAGAAATGGTGGCTTGATATCGGCATCCCTTCGCTAAGAAACCTGGGCTATATCTCTTGTGGCCGTGTGGTTATCATTGTGTGCTTGCTTTTGTCGGTATTCACCGCGCAGGTCCTGTAAGATGATGCTTTCCCCTGTTCCAACATGAAGTTGATATTCTAACATATTCCCACTAGCTACAAATCTATCCTTTTCATTTCCCACTCTTCCGCTGCATATGGCATGGCTCTAGTGTCGGAAAGCTTTCTCTCTGGCGCTTCTTTCCAAGAAAACTCGTCCAACAACAATGCTGGTCGCCTTTCCCTAGATTACCTCCTCTCCCTACAGCAGACGACCTCCGAATTCACTAGGCTGTCGTCGGCCGACTGTGTTCGCGACTTTGCCAGTAAAATCATCTCGTCATTTGGCGTCCTGCTACTTGTCACCACACAGGAAGATTCCGCCAAGGGTTCTTTACTCCAGACCGCTGTCAATGGCACTCTTCTGTGGGATTTCGCGGACACCATCACCGACTCGAAAATTGTGGCCAACGGCTACAACATCGACTATTGCATGGCTCTCCCAAGCCAGCTCGAGAGAACATGTTCTGTCAAGGTCAAGACAAGTCTTCTTCTAGCCGCTGTTTTAATCACCTTTATCATCACTCTGCTCCTTGGCGCCATCTTCTTGACGATGGCCAAGTTGTTGCCTCTTGCAACTTTGGACGATGCCATCAACTCATTTCTCAACATTCCCGATAACACAACATCAGGCGCGTGCTTGCTAACCAAGGATGACGTGAAGGAGAACCGTTGGCATCAAGTCGGAGAAAAGGTGTGGGCTCCCCAAGAGCACCTTTGGCTGATGGCACCATCGATGATGCGCTGGGTGACATGGGCCCTGTCGTTGTTCGTGCCGGCCATACTTGCCGCAGTTTCCATTACCCTTGGCATTGCCAATGACCCGTTCAAGACATTGTCAAATTTTGCCATGCCTACGGACAGTCAGTTTCACATATTCAAGACAGGCTCCTCGGATTCTAGCATTGCACTCTTGAGCGGTGTGCCTCATCTGTTCCCGGCTATCCTATACATGATGACAAATGCTTTAGTATCAACCTACTTTTTGTCGCATGAAATGAGCCAGTATGCCAGCAGCAACCGGCCGAAGCACCTACGCCTGAGCTCTGGTGTTTTGCGTGGGAACCAGACGTCTAGTCTCTACATTACCATTCCATTCAAGTGGTCGTGGGTTATAATCACCATATTTATTGGCCTTAGCTTCGTTGTCAGCCAGTCCATCTTCATGATCTCGGTCAAGTATCTTCCTTCACCATTAGCATCAGATCAAGCGCCTCATGAGACTCCCGGTATTGGAATGAGCGGTATCGGCATGGTATTGTCCATCGCCATCTTGGCCGTCCTTCTATTTCTAATTGTGGGACTGGGCATGCGGCGTGCAGACCCATTCCCCATGACCAAGGCGGGTGCTTTCTCTGGAAATCCCATGGTGTTGCGTGGCGGCACGTGCAGCGCAGTGATTAGCTCTCGCTGCCATACCCTAGGGCGCTCAGATATCTCCAGCGAGGCATTAGTATGGGGAGTCGTGCAGGAGGGTGATGGTGCCGGGATTGCAGGTCACGCAGCTTTCTCGTATAAGGAAGTAGGCGCGCTACAAGCTGGAAGAGCCTATGCATAGATTGTAGGTTCTGGTAGTAGAGAAATCAAATTTGTCCTTTATGTTATACTTTATGTCATGCAGTTTAAACCCAGAAAACATTTGTGACTTCCATCAAATCTTTGCCCGGGCGCGAATCTGCGGTGTGACGGGTTCCCGTGGATGGGACCCTGCCAGTTTCAGGCCTGTGATACGCTCCAGCTCGTCCACCGCCTCGTATGTTTTTCCCAGCGAAACCTTGAGGGTACGGAAACCCTGGGCTCTCGCTGCGCGTAGGTTCTCACCAATATCATCCAGGAATAAGATGTCGCTAGGCTCTATGGGACCAGCAGCAAGGTGTTCCCCTGTTCCAGCTGCTCGCTTTTGCTCCAGTACCCCATTCGCCTGTTCTAGCGCAAGCATGTAAATCTCTGGCTGCGGCTTGCGCATGCCAACATGTGCAGACGACACAAAAAAGTCAAACCAGCTGCGTACCGCATTAAACTCCACATCGCTTTTGCTTAGCGCATGAGCTGTTGGAAATTTCACAGTGTTGCTTAGTGCACCTATCAGGAATTGGCCGCTGGCGCGCAACGCCTGCAGCGCGGGATACATCCACGGATCGGGCGTGGCGGAGTGCTCCATCATAGCGTTGAACAATTTCTGGGCGTCAATCTGTGGTGGAGGATTATCTGGAGCCAGAGTTAGGGCCGTAGAGGCTTGTGCGTTCTGGCGTTGGCAGAATGCAGACCAGTGAGCGGCATTATGCAGATCCGCGGAGAAGCCACGGAAGAAGGCATTGTCCAAGGGAATCTCGCCGCGCTCGAGGCGGTGCCAGTAGCCGTTGGGGGCCGACTTGGAGATAGCAGTGTTTATCCATCCGCGTGGAATGTCAAGGTTGAGCTCATACTCAAGGATTGCTTGGAAGGGCGAAAGCACCTATGCGCCAAGCTGGCTGTGAGTTGGGTGGCTCAAAGAGCAAGATCTAGCTTGGATTGGTAGATGACTACATGAAATAGAGCACTTACACATACTCCGCCAACATCAAAGAGAATAAGCTTCGGCTTTGGCAGGGCGGTCATGACTGAGAGTTGCCTATAGCAAAAGTGAGACGTGAAAAGAAAAGGAATAAAAATAAAAAAAACCGAACGAAAGACAAGCCTGCTTAGTGGCAGCGAGGCTGATGATACAATAATCCAACGTATCTAAGGATGCCTCAAGGAGGTGCTACTTCGAGTGATTCTCAATTGTCGCGGCTCATAGTGTTATACCACACGCAATACCGCAACTTTTATATCAAAGGAGATAGCAGAGCGCTGACTTGGCCCAGCTTGACCGAGGGTGGCGGCTACATGTGAGCCCCTTAGATTACACAACTTTCACTGCATCGTCTGCCGGCTCCTCAGCCAGCACGCGCTTATCGATAGAGATAAGCGATATCGATAAATCAAGATCCTACACGTGACTCCACAGCCCCACCAAGACACCAACCGGTCTGCTTGTCCAATGCATGCGACTTTCCTTAGGGCAAAAAAGGCCCACAGAATTCTTTTTTTTTAACACACAGCCAATATTATCATATGGCTGGAATCTCCGTTCCACTGTTGCGCTCCGGACCTTCTCCCCTTGCAATCTAACCACAAGTTCCAGGTACAGATCAAACCGTCAAAATGGTGAGTTGACAATACACAGACAAACAGCAGTATACTGTTAGGAAAGAAAGAGAGCTGTTGGTTTCTCTTTGTTTCTGATTCACTGCCGTCGGTTTCTGCAGGCCCTTTCACGGGTGGCTCTCTACTCAAGTAAAAGCCTCCACGATGCTATCGGGCCTCTGAAACTCGATGGTCAGTTTGGCCCCAAGACACATGGCATATGGCAGAAACGCCTAAACCTCGAGTCGATGCAAGATGCTTCGGATATTCTGCAAAATCTGAAGCGCAAATTGCTGACTCTGCTTTTTGTTTCTTTTTCCAGGCCTTCAACAAGCTTGTCAAGAGCAGCGCGTACTACAGGTAAGCCAGTTTCCCTTCATCTTATGGATGCGGTCATTCATGAAAACATGGCATGCATTGCCGTTGGTTCACGGCGTAGCAATACTAACAGTTCTTCTCACCAGTCGCTACCAGACTAAGTACAAGCGTAGACGCCAGGGAAAGACCGACTACTACGCCCGCAAGCGCCTGATCACCCAGGCCAAGAACAAGTACGGTGCCCCCAAGTACCGCCTGGTCGTCCGCTTCACCAACCGCGACATCATCTGCCAGATTGTCTCTTCCGAGGTCACTGGCGACAAGGTTCTGGCCGCCGCCTACTCCCACGAGCTTCGCGCCTACGGTGTCAAGCACGGTCTGACCAACTGGGCCGCTGCCTATGCTACTGGCCTCCTGGTCGCCCGCCGTGTCCTGAAGAAGCTGTCGCTGGACGAGCAGTTCCCTGGTGTTGAGGAGGCCAATGGCGAGTTCACTCTGACCGAGGCCATTGAGACCGACAACGGCGAGCGCCGCCCCTTCAAGGCCTTCCTGGATGTTGGTCTGACCCGCACTTCGACTGGTGCCCGTGTCTTTGGTGCCATGAAGGGTGCCTCTGACGGTGGTCTGCTGATCCCTCACTCCGAGAAGCGTTTCCCCGGCTACGACATCGAGTCCAAGGAGCTGGATGCCGACACCCTCCGCAACTACATCTTCGGTGGTCACGTTGCTGAGTACATGGAGACCCTGGCTGATGACGATGAGGAGCGCTACCAAGGCCAGTTCTGCAAGTACCTTGAGGATGACATCGAGGCTGATGGCATTGAGGATATGTGGACCGAGGCCCACGCTGCCATCCGTGAGGACCCCTTCAAGAAGTACGAGTCTGATGCCCCCAAGAAGACCAAGGCTGAGTGGGCCGCTATTTCCAAGAGCTACAAGGTCAAGAAGCTGTCTCTGGAGGAGCGCAAGGCCCGCGTTGCCCAGCGCATCACCGAGCTCCGCTCTGCTTAAATGTGGACGGCGAAGGGCTCGAGGAAGTCAGATACAAAAAAAAACAAAAGAACGATTTGTAAAAGAGATCAAATACCAAAATTTCCGGAAATTCTTTTTTCTGCTTCAACCAACGAAACACTGTTTTTTTATGCACACACGGACATAGATATGCATATATATGCGGGATATCTTTTAGGGGGCTTCGTTTTTTCTTTTCTGGATCGGATCAGGAGTTTTCTTTACTTTTCAGTTACTGGGACAATCTTACCAAAATCAGTAACAAAACTTGATTACAAGCACGATTTTTACAAATCATCAAGACTGGGAGCCAAGGGTACATGGGAAAGTTAGTTGTAGGCGTAGTGGGGACTCTTGATCGATATAATATGCCCCGCTTCACTGATAGGCAAAACCCTAAGTTAAATTTTATCAGCATTACTAATCGACCACAGACCTAAACCCTGATTATTGTGAGGGCATTGTAGACAAAGCGGTGATCACGGCATTTGAGCTTGGCGAAGTTGGTTAAACATGTACGTAGCGCCAAGCTGTAGCCAATCAATGTATAAAAGCAAAGAGACTATTGCTGATAAGTATGCTGTGAAAGAGGAGAATGTGCGATGGAGATAGCTAGGCCGGAAGACTGTATCCAGATAACGAGCTAGAAAGTGGGCAAGATGATGACTTTCTTTGCCTCTAACTCAAGAGAGAGAGACATCAGAGAGTAGGTTGCTTACAATGATGCCACCGCAGTGGCACCCAAGGTATGAAGACAGGGAAGTAATATCAAGAATCTGAAGCAGGACTCCGGGGACGAGGACGAGAATACAGTCCAGACAGGCCCGCTCATTTTTCACTGCGCCTTTTCTCTTGCACATCTTCCTTTAGAGGTCTAGAGGCTGGGAAGTAGCTACTCACAACACATCTTCCATCCCCAGATATACTTTATAGAGTCTCACCTCTCGCTTTGATCATCAGTCAGTATTTGGCTGCCTTAATAGCCTGCGAGTTCGTCCCTTTGCACAATCCACCGATTGAATGTAAGGCTCTTTAAAACTTTGTCCAAATTCACGAAATGCCGTTCCGGACGTTCCTAGACCTCCGCCAGGCCAAAGCCGCCGTGCCAGCTCTTGCATAATGTCGTAAATAATCGCCTCCTTCCCTGGCGCTGGTACCATGGCCCGCCTATCTTCCCTTACAGCGATGGCATGTTACCCAGGCTGATGCGATAGACCATCGCATTATTAAGAAGTACAGCGTCCCAGCACGCGCCAATTGAGTGTGTTTGCTATGCTTATTCATCGGTAATTATCTGGCTGCCGGTACTCAGTAGCGTGGAGTTGGCGGTATATTTTAGTTAGGATACAGAGGAGTAGATAATGCTAGCGCCATCCTCTACGTTAAATATATTCAAATCACATCAGTGCCATCCTTTTAGCCTACCAACTCCACAGCCGTATAGCGAGTGTCCAGCCAAAGTCGATGTGTAATGGAGGAATTATGTTATAGATCGAACCAGTAACTGGCGCTTGGAGAATTTACTATACTCTTCAGAAGCATTCCCCATTCTGTTGCCAGCAGCACTCCTGCCACAAGTCATCCATCCAATTCAAAGTCAGCCCCATGCATCCATCTTCGGTTCCAGAGTTACGGCAAATCCTTCGATCAGGGAGGGTATCCATGAATGCGATCATGATACTCCCCTCATGTGAACAACAAGTTGACCCCCCTCGGACACTTACATTTAAGTCTAATAAAATGAGACAGGCCATGTCTTCATACTCACTAGCTAAAGCTAGCCTTCTGATATGTAAAGTAGAAACGCCCACTGGCTTTAAAAGGCTGTAATTATCCTCGAGTTCCAGCTTGGTATCACCTCCAGGCCTGCTAAGCCTTGGTTCAAGGCTCTACTAAAACAGACTGCAAAAGCCACACCTTCTCACTGTGATCTAGCCTGCGTGGATACGGAGGCTTTATCAAAGCTGTTGCATTCCTCATGAACATCACATGGCTGCCCATGTTATATCTCGAAATCCACTTCTTCACAACGACGAGAATTCGCCGAATGGTTTCAACGAAAAAGATGCCGGTGTTACACAGGCCTAGCTCGATATAACAGTAGTTCTGATATTTTTGACGTGGCTATTTGAGTCAATAAAGTACCTGACGCTTGGTTGGGAGTGCTCTGTTTTTTCCGGCTTGGCTGCACGTCTCAATAAGATACTCAGAAAGTCGTTGAGGAAGACGGGGGCGGTTGTCTTTGGGCCTAGCACATATCTAGACGCTCGCTTTCGTATGTGCCCGCCACCAGTGGCCAACCTCCAAGCTGCGCAGTAAAGTGCCGCCCAGTCATCGAATTATCTTAGCACTATCCGCATAAAGCACATTTTCGGGCAAACTAATATTCCTAGGAGTACAGGCTGCATCGGAAGTATGTTCTGTACATTGATATGTGTTTGTTTGTAAGGGACGTTGGCAATGATTTCTATTGCGCCAAGATCCTCATCGCCAGATCGCCTCATGTAGATATGTAGATAACAACGGACAAGTATTGGTAGTCAGCAAGATGCAGAGCAACCAAGATTTGTATGCTGTTACAGAGAAAGCCACGCAGGTATCTCGCAGGAATCTACCCAGTGACAAATGATTCTCGTGAAATTCAGATACTAGTCAATGTACTCACAGTATAAATGGCACCATTATCGATGCTAGTTTCTCTCCAAAAAGAAGAGGTGCACACATGGCAATTCTAGCCTGTCACGTTATGTAGCAGCAAGTTTTAGAAACAGGCTGTGTGTGAGCGCCCCATGCGGAATGTTTATTTGTAGATCTTTGCAGCCACTTGGTAGCCATCACATAATGCTTTGCGCACTAAAATATTTCCAATTTCCGTTGTCCCTTCGGCAAGCAACGGAAGAGTGCGAGTTTTTGAGAAGGTTGTGGATTCCTCCTGGCTGTAAGATCGCACGACCCCAATCGCAATTCCTCAATTCCTACTTTATTTGACATGAAAAGAAGAAAATCCTTTCATTACTTTTCGTGAGAGGCATGCGGGCTGATCTTTACAGCACCCACCTTGCTGCAAGATCCGGTACTGCCACCGTACATTTAAGAATGGTGCTATGCCAGCAGCGCCTGAATTTAGGCTTATTGTATGAAGTAAGTGATATACCATCGAACGTCTTTCCTTTCCTTCTTTCCGGCCGTCCACAAAATATGACGGAAAAGAAAGATACACAAGGAGGGGGGGGCTGAAGTTGGAGTTTCTTTCTCGTACGATATTAGGTGTTTTGTATGCATGCTGGTTGTATTGTGTGCATTGATGTTTTTTTTTCTTCATCTTCTCATGTTCAGGCCCTTTGTGCAAATGTGACGGTTAGTGACGGCTAGTGAGCTGTTAGATGAAGCATTATTGTCATGTGAGCAAGCAATCGGCCTGATAAAAGCCAAGAACTGGCGGGCTGTGATGCAATGACCGTGTGATATGAAATACAAGGAGGCAGCAGTTGTGCAGTTAGTGTTACTTGACATCAGATGAGAGAAAGCAGAATGTGAAAAGCTTATCTTCGTTAGGGTTAGACACCAGCAACTCTGTGCCAAAAGGCACGTGACCTGGCACGGAAGACACCGCTGGGTGTGAGGGAGAAACTACGACTAGCGCTTTAGGAAAAGAACGGATGGAGGCCAGATTGGCCTAGCGGAGCTGCAAGAATCGAGAAGGAGGACAGGGCCGGCAAGGGAAGTGTGAAGGGAGAGAGACGGGAAGAAGACAGAAGGAGACGGGAAGAAGACAGAAGACGAGCAAAAGAGTCCGCCACATGGCAAACTAAGTCCGCAGAGAGAGATAAAGGAAAGCAAGAGATGGGGCAGAATTACAAGAGGCCGAAGAAAACGACCACAGAAAAGAGGTTGAGAATTGGAGAAGGTGGCATGCGCGTGCGATGATTGGCTGCGGCGAAGTCGTGGAGATGGTTGGTACCTGTACTTGTACTTAATACTTATGCTTGTGCGCAGTAATATGCAGTAGCTTCATGCGCCATGCGGCGGTAGCTAACAGCCCAGGCTTTCTATAACGAAGGGAGTTAAGGGCCACAAGCACAGAGGCTAGCTAGAATTAGCATTTCAGTGAAGCCGTGTCACAGCTTCCCGAGAAGTTCCCATGACGAAGAGAAAAAAAAGGAACAAATGAGAACAGGACGTAGTATAAACGCTGACAGAGAGGCAGAGAGAGACATGGCAATAGAGAGGAGCCACCAAGCAACAGCGAAATTAAACAGACCACGGAACAGGTGGAAACGAAAAAAACGGGGCACATGGCTCAAGAGCCAAGACCAGACTTTGGCTAATGCTAATAGGAGGGGAAGAAGAGGAAAGGGGGAGGTGACTGAGGCAGTGTGTGAGGCTGGATGAGAAGCCGGAAGCAAGCAAATCGCACAGGATACATTGCGACGAGATAACGGACGGAGAGATACGGAGAGATTCAGAGAGGAGACTGCAAATAGACAAGCAACGCGAGCGAGCAGCGAGTGCTGCAGGGCTCTTGAAGTTGTCGTTGATGGCGCCACGCATTTGGGGAAGTAGAGAAAATCAAGAGTCAAAGCGGAACTAGTAGAGGCCGAGAAGATGTGCATGTACACATCAGGATCCTTCGATCTGAGGTACAGGCAGCCCCGCCCTCTGTAAGCTTCAGTAAGCCGCTGATACACTTGCTGCCTTAGGGCCCACGCCAGAGCCTATCAAAGCCTGATAGAGCCCCGCTGCCCTAAGCCACGCCCTAAAACCCAAAGTCGCCCTCCAAAAGATGACTCCCCTCCCTTCGGTCTGTGCCGCATTGGTCCGGACTTATTTTTAATGTTTTTTTGGCGAGTGAGATTTTTTTATAGTTAGACATCACCGAAAGCGAACGCGCGCCCATCAGCAGCAAAGTAAAGCAATACAAGAAGTAGGAGCATAGCTAGCAAGACGCACTTTCAATTTCGAACACTTTTCCTTCTTTTCTATTTGTCGCTGTCTCTTGTTATCTTTCCAACTCTGCTGTCTCTCCATCGTCGCTCGAGAGCTTTGTTCTCTCTACCATACTCTCAATTCAGCCAGCCAGCCAGCCTATCATGGACCCCCAATCAAGGCCGCTCGATGTGAGCTGGATGGCTCGTGGTGCTTCTCAAGGTATGCGCGCATCGTCGCTCTGTCTGCAGCAGCTTCTTTCTGTCGTTAGTTTGTTCCAAGGCTCACTTTCCCTCTCTGTTTTCGTAGACTACAAATCCAGCACGCGCAAGGCTCTCCCCACTGTCGCTGTAGCCACTACAGCCCCGTCTACCACGGCCCAGCCATTGCCATCCTCTACTGCTGCGGCTTTTGCTCCTAGCACTGTCTCGGCTGCCGTGGGTCCACCACTAGTCTCTTCTCTACCCGCTTCTCTACCTGCTTCTCCACATGTCTCGCCATTGCCGCAGCCGCAGCCGCAGCCCAACGGCCATCATCACAGCCATCTCCATCTTTACAGCGGCCATAGTTCACTACCGGCAACCCCCACCTCGCCTGCCCGGCCGTCGCCTACTGCTGCCTTCACCACTACTGCCACAACTAGCGCTATTGCGACCGCCACAGCTGCCGCTACCCCAGCTGCAGCTTCTGCTCTCCGGCCCGTCTCCTCGGCTGAGCTGGCGCCTCAGTGCCCACCACCCCCGTCCCCTTCACCCTCATCGTCCCGCTCTCTTTCCCGTCGCAACAGCACTACTTCGAGAGATGGCTCTGGGGGCCTAGGCTTGCGCCGCACGTCGTCCTGGTTCTCTAGTTTTTCTAGCAAGTTCTCCTCATCCGCCGCTGCTTCAGCTAATGCCGCCGCCAACGCAAATCTTGAAAAGAGCCCCGCTAGAACCACCGTTTCCCCTGTCTCGGGTGCCGATCCCAACGGCCCCCCCACCCCCCCTTTCAATGGCGCTGCTGCTCGCCTGACGGACAAGAAATCCGGCGACAAAAAGACTGTAGACAAGAAGAACGCTATCCTGCCTGCTGCTTCGAAACACCAGGGCGATGCGCCCTACACGCCGGCGCCCGTCAAGCCTACCCAGGCTGGCTTTATGGGCGTCCTGCGTCGCATCTCACAGTCGAGTAACTTTATGGGCACTGCCCGTGGTGCAAACAACCACGGCTTAGTCGAACGCAAAGTCCTCAATGTCGACACTCGCCGCCAGAGGTGCGCCATTGCTGATCTGCACCAAGGAAAGCTTCGTCGTGTGGCCTTTTGCGTTGATGTGGAAGTTGCTCCTATGCCCAGATATCTAGCGGCTAACGGCGCGTCACTGCCACCGCCACCGCCCTCGGCCAAGGCCAAGGCCCAGCCTCAGCTTACTGCCCCCCCGACGCCTGTAAAGGACAGCCTTTCTGACAAAGCTGAAGGCGAAGTCTTCAAAAAGGCTGCTAATACCGCAGCCCCTACCTCTGACAAGCCCGAGGCTCTTCCGCCAGCCCTCGAGGCAGAAGTAAACAAAGCTAATTTAATCCAAACCGCAAGTGAAACCCTGGGCGCTCCCCAGCTGGAGCCCCAATCCCAATCCAAGGATATCTCCTCGGACAAATCCTCCGATACTACTGCTACTGCTGAAGATGAGGCCGCAAAGAACAAGACAAGAGACAAAAAGAAGCGCACCGAGGAAGAGCGAAGGGCTCGTCGCGAAAAGAAACGTCGTATTGCCGAGGCTAATGGCCAGGTTCCTATGGAGATTCATATCGCCGCCGACAGCAGCAGTGAGGAGGACAGCAGTGCTCTGCCTACATCTGCGCAGTCCACTGACACCGTCTCTACCTCTCCTCCGAGTGCCACTGCTCCCACTGCAGTAGACCCTGATGGTTTCGACATTGCTAATTCTGCTACCAATAGCACTCCTTCCTCTCTCAAACAAAACAGCACCTCGCCTGTCGCCCCTCCAGCTACCAAGCCCGCAAAGGCCAGCAACCACCCTACCACCAACCCCGTGAGGATTTACAGACGGTGCTGCCAACTGCGAGAAACGCCCATTCTCAAGCGCATTACTGAGCAATTGATGAACCCTGAAAATTGCAATGCTACCACGGGCGTCATCGAGAAACTTGATTTTACCGGCTTCTATCTGCAGTTCCCCGATTTCGTGGCTCTTGGCGATTACTTGGCTGTCGTCCCCGTCAAGGAGGTTATCTTTGAAAACTGCGGTCTAAATGACGAGAGCCTTCGCATGGTCCTTGCTGGGTTGCTGGCCGTCCGCCTGCAAGACCCACGTCGCAGACACCTCTATTATACCGCCGGGGCTATTCAACAAGGTGGCGTGGTCGAGCGCCTCGTGCTTGCTAACAACAGGATTGGCCCTGAGGGCTGGAAGCATATTTGCTTGTTCATCTACATGTGCCGCACCCTGCAGCAGCTCGATGTCTCACACCTCAAATTCCCCAAGCCTGTCTACCAAGCCACAGCCGCCTCTTCATCCACACCAAAGGCCTTGGCTCGCACAGATATATCTATGCTACTTGCTCGTTCTATCAAGGAACGTCTAGCTGGGCCACAGCTTGAGTTGCTCAACCTTGGTGCCACTCAAATCACTGCTCAGCAACTATCAAATGTTGTAGATGGTGCGCTGCAATGCGGTGTCAAGCGTCTTGGTTTGGCCAATAACAGCCTCGATGCTGATTTCATCCCTCATATCAATCGTTTCTTAGCATCTACCGTGTCGGATGGCTTGGATCTGGGCAGCAACGATCTCCGTGACCATGTTGAGGCTATTTCTGCCGCCATTGTCCCCGGTAACACGCTTTGCGCCCTGAGTCTAGCCAACTGCAATTTAGAGCCCAAGTCTCTGTACAAAATCCTCCCTGCCCTAGTGCCGTTGTCCAACTTCAAGTTCTTGGATCTCTCGTCCAACACCGCCTTGTTCACATCTGAACCTACGGCCCTACCGGCTATCCGGAGATATTTGCCCAAGATGGAGTCCATAAAACGCATCCACTTGGCAAATGTCGCCATGAAGGCTGAGCATGCCATAATGCTTGCTGAAATCCTGCCCGAGGTCCCCGGTCTTGCTCACCTTGTCCTGCTCAACAACCCTGCCCTCGAGGCCCTTTCCGATGCCCGGACTGAGTCCGACCAAGAAGAGGCCTGTGCTCTGTATGCTTCCCTGCTAGCTGCCACTAAATTCTCAGACTCACTTGTCTGCATTGACATTGAAGTTCCTAGCGAAAACACCAGCGAGGTCGTTCGTGCTATTGCCCAGCAGGTTGTTGCTTATTGCTTGCGCAACCTTGCCCAGGTTACCATGACCGAGGCAGCTCCTGGAGCCACTCCCAAAGTGAGAACCGTGGCGGAGCCTGAGAAGCTGCGCAACCCCGATGTGTTGGCCCATCTTGTCGGCCGCATGAGCACAAATGATGATTATGACGATGATGATGATGACGACGACGTGTCGAGCTCCGACAATGGCGAGGCGCCCGACGATGATTACGTCATCGGAGGTACCGGAGTGGTCAAGGCCCTGCAGGCCTGTCTCAACTGTCGCCTAGAAGATGGTAGCCGGCCGTCGGGTGAAGTCCCGCAGGACGCTGACGATGAGATATGTGCCGGAAAAGCCCGTGATGTAGCTAAGCACCTGCTCTCCAGCGCACGCAAGATCCGCGCCCGGCTGCAGCCAGCCCTCGCGAGTGCCAAGGATAACAACTCACATGATGTTCGTCGCCTGCTATTCCTAAACCGCACCCTCAACGGTATTATCAGCCGCTTCGAAGATGAGTATCCCGAAACGCGCCGTGCGACAACTCTGCCCCTGGACCATACGCGCTACAACAAGGCCGAGCCAACTGCAAACTTGATCCAGCCGCCATCCCCCACCACCACACCTGTCGAGCCGCTTTCAGACAACGAAAACGACGACGACACCACGCTACACGTGCCGACCCTCTCGCGCTCCAGCTCCGTCATGTTCCAGTCATCCAAGGATCTAGCCGATGAAGAGGGTCGCATGTTGCGTGCGGGCAACCGACTCCGCGAGGGCCTCGCGTACCACGAGCGCCATGAAGGATTAAAGCGCTCAATGGAGGCAATTCAGGCAGAGCCCCGCTACGAGCAGCTGTTAGTCCAAATGATTACAGATATCGACGATGCCGAGCTCAACGCCAAGGTCGCTGAGATTGGGCTTCTCCCGACATTTATGGCCGAGCGCGAACGCATCATTCGTCTGTGCATTGAACGCGAGCCCGAGCATTGGTACCGCTTTATTGAGAGTCAGGAGAAGGCGTGTGCTAATACCAAGACAACTACGGCCATGACGTTAGAGGCAGTGTCAGACTCGCTGCAGCTGCTGTTAACGCCGACAACCTCGGGGGGGTCTGCGTCTGTCGGCGACGAGTGACGGGTGACGGGGAGAGCAGGTGGGGGGGGGCAGGGAGAGAAAGGGGGCGGATGCGTTGTAGGCTAGAAACGAGCTTCTGTTATAGAGGCCGACTTAGTAGTAGACTAGACAGGACCTTTGCTACAAGGGGCCCAACGTTCGCATGAATACTTTGTTCTGTTCTTGTTCTGTCCTAGGTGACTGACTGTCAGTTGATGTTTCTTGGTAGAATTCTATTCACAGCTCTCTATCGCAAGCAAGCATAAACACAAGCACACAGTCACATCAGATCACATCACATGCAACAAACACATCATAGACACACATACATGCACACGCACAAAGATGACCAACATATATCCACCGCATCGCCTCTTTGCCTACCCCAACAATGGCATTCTCTCCCTCTGTCGTCCCACAAACCGGCCGCTGCTACTTACACGCACTCTTGCATCCCACCAATCTGCCACTCGGGGCCCAACTGCGTAGCTCAAGTGACACGCCAGACCCGCCAAAAAGCCAACAGCGTCGCTCTTGAATGCAAGCCCTAGCGCTGCTGTCATCAGCATGACATTCCAGCGCTCCACACGTTCCTCGTCACCGAGCACGCGTGACACTCGACGTGGGCCCACAGCCTCCAGCAGATCGGCCGCGCCCCGATTTACACTTGCGGCTGTGCGCGCCAGCTCTAGCCCGGCGGCCAGCACTGTGATTCCAAGGACGGCACGAGGAAAGGCCGCGAGCAACGGCTGCAGACGCGACCCGACAAAAAGGCCGAGCACCAGCTTGAGCGTGCCAAGAATCATGACACTAGCGCCGCTGCGCGCACCGAAGCGCACCTGTGCGGCCAGTCCGCCGCTGCCGTGACATACGGGCATACATCCGAACCACGGGCCAATAGCATTCATCAACGCAACGCTGTATGCAAGCGGTACGACTGCAGGCGCTGGCTGGTGCGGCATAAGGTCTGCGCTGAGTGCGCTGACCGCCACGATGCTATTAAGCAATGTCAGGGGCGCTTGGCCCACAGCCATGCTCACGGCCCCAGGCGAGAAGTGCGGCGTAAGTGACGGCTTTGGAAGCCACGGGTGCAAGCCGGGCAGTGCACTAGGGTCGGACAGCAGGGCAAGCACAAGGCCGAGTGTGATGGCTAGTAGAGCCGATGGGAAGCGCGGAGTTCGCTGGGTCGCAAGCAGCAGGACGAAGACGCCAAGCGCCCACAAGCGGTTGTCGAACAGTGGGTGGAGCCACGGCAGCGGGGCAAGCAGCGAGGCGGCCGGGCCAGTGACTAGGGAGAGCCCGGCACCAAGCTGGATGCCCTTGACGATGGGGACGGGAACAGTGGCAGCGGCACGGCGCAGAAGACCGGAAGCGGCAAGCACGAAGCACAGCGCGCCAACGGCCATGCCAGCCGCGGCGACAGCAGCAGGCGCGGGGTCGCCACGGTGCGAAATAGCCGCAGCTGCGATAGCCTTCATTGGTTGGACGGGTAGCGGCACTCCAAAGACAGCCCCCGTGGCGATGTTAAACAGCCCGGAGAATACGAGCGTGCCCGAGAGCGAGATGGAGTCCTGCGCGGCCAGCGCCAGCATCAGAGGGAGGAGCGTACCGAGATCGCCGAGCGATCCAGACAGCTCGGCTAGGGGGTTAGCGCGTAGCATGGCCAGGTTATATTGCATAGCATGACGGACAGAGGAGAGGAAGCCGGTGGCACGGGCAGGTGCGGGAGATGGCATAGCTGGATGTAGATGCAAGCAGTACAACACGGGCTGGGGGGTTATTTGGGGATATCGATGGGCTCAAAGTTCAAAGCGGGCTTCTTCCTGCTTGCTTCCTTGTTCGGTGTGCCGAATTTGGCGGAGAAGCACGACGTTGCGGAGAGTCGAAGCGAAGAGCCAGCCCGCGTTCGGGGGGTTTTTTTTTTTTTTTCTTTTTCTTTTCCCTCAACGGGGCAAAGAAGCGGTAAAAGAAACCCTAATGCGGGTCTGGTAGGGTTATGTGGCCCGTGGGGAGGCGACCAGGACAAGGGCCATCCATCCCGTTGGAGAATTCAGGAAGAATCATAAACTGACTGATAGGTCTTCAGCCATGTCGTCATTTCATCTCCGCCTTATTTTCTCCTTCTCCTTCACTTGTTTTCCGCTCTTCTGTTTAGCTCACCACAGCCGCGCAAAGTTCCCTGCAGACGGGCAGCGGCTGCTGTAGACCTGGTGGTTTGTCTGCTGGTACTCGGTTCCTCTGAAAAAATGCCTCTTACATAGATCAGGAGACGAGGGAGGGGGGCCGGACAGACGTTCTGTGTCGCTATGTCTCAGAGAGAGCTGCAAAAGCGAAGCAACCAGGAGTGGGCGACAGAGCGGAGCGAACTCCTTGGCCGCCCGCGGCCTGCTTGCGCCCGAGTAAACAATGGAACAATGAGTATGAGTGAATGCCCTCGGGCTTGTGGACCATATATCCGCCGTCTTTGTGTCTTGTCGTGCTGTGCTTGCTCGTGGCTGTGTCTGTTCCAATGCCACGAGCCTCCTTGTGCCGGTCATGCCCGGATTTCCCCTTTACCTGGCTCCCAGCTGGGGCCGTTCTTCCTGCTTCCCTGGGATAGCTCCGAATCAACGAGATGGCGGGAAGGCTCGGAAAAAGGAGCAGCTCGGGGCAAACCAAGCCCAAGCCAGAGAAAAAGAGCATGGCTGGGTAACTCCAGCGTCGCCCGCTGCCCATGGGCTTGAGAAAGAAAAGGATGCCGACATCATGAAGTTGGGAGAAGGATGGGAGGGAAGAGAAAAAAGATCTAAGCTGCAGGAAGGAAGTAACCTTGATTGGAACAAGGAGCCTTGTATATAACGAAGAAGTCTACAACAGGTCGCTTTGCTCTCGTCACCTTTTCGGCCTGAACCTACCCTGCCCCAGGCAGGCTGCGACCTGCCACGCCATGCCATGTCGTCTCGGCGCCAGATGTTGAGTGTCACTTGCTGTGGGAAAGCATGCGCCCAAGCAGCTGGCAGCCAACGCCCTATGTTGTATTCCTGCTGTGCTACGCGTAGATGGAAGACGGCCGGGTGGCCGCCAACGCGGATATGGGGGTTCCCTAAGGCCTAATACTTGCTGCCTTGTCGTTCGTCTTCTTTCGCCATGGCGGTCTTGCCTCTCTCTCTTCGGCCTCTTCCCTGCTCCAACAATCCTTCTCGCTGCTCCATGCCATTCTCTTTCCCTCTGGAGTTGAGTTTATAATAAATCCAGCCGCCGTATTTCGCAATTTTTACTTGCGTGTGGTGGCGAGGCAAAAAATATCGTGATCTTGCTGTGCTGGCTGGGCTGGATTCTAGATCGGTGGATGATAAGCTCGTTTTTGGTTTCCGCCTCCAGAGGCCAAAGCTAAGAGAAAATGTACATTAAGTAGCATGCAAGCCTACTAGCTGCCATTGCCTACAGGTCCCTAGAGAGGCTTTTTGAACAGCTGCATGCCCGCCCAAATTTCGCTTTTCCTTTTCCTCTCTTTCTCTCTCTTCTTGTCGCGCTTCGTCTGGCTCTCGTCTCCTGTCTTGCTTCCCCCCTTCGTCACGATCTTGTACACTGGAACTAAAGCTCACCTTCTTTCTGCTGGTAGCTACGACCTCTCCCATCTCTACTGTCTTTCCTCCCTGTTTCTTGCCCTTTCCGTATTGTAAGTACTTGTTTTTTTTTTCTCGTTTCTTCTTTTTCTGGCTCTGCCGTCTCTTAATGCCAAGCTTTCTGCTCGCCTATCGCCCATCGCCCATCTTCCGTCTATTCTGATCCTCGCGCCTTGGCATCGTCTTCGCACCCTGCTCTGTCGACCCCATCCGCCCAAAAACAGGCGGGCAGCAAGGAAAAACCAGAAGCGCTGTCTGCTCTCGCCCTTCTAGTGTCTGGGAAAGCATCATGCTTGGTATAACAGCCGCCGTCATCATTCCTCTTTTTTCTTCTTTTTTCGCGCGTGTCTAGTTCGCGGCCGTCCAAGGGCAAGCTCCATTCCCAGGTTCCCAAGCCGGCACGCTCCCTCGACTTCGACATCCCTCGCCGCCAACTAAAGCTAACTGCTTCGGGCCAATCTTCAACTTGACCACCTAATTCCATGACCTCATTTTCATTCGCTCCTGTCAGCCTGCCCTGTCCTGCCTTGCCTTGCCGCTTTCCTTACCTGGATGGAGACTAGACTCTATAAGATGCCGAGTGGACCGCGACATTTGCCGAGACGTGCTATTACTTTCGGCCCTTGCCTTTCTTCTTGATTTCTCCGACTCCTTTGTTCTTGTCTTCTAATGCGCTTTATTCTTTTTCTTATAGAACATTGTTTTGCACAACTCGGTCATATACACCCCGTCGTCCACCATGCCCGCCATCAATTCAGTCGTTGCCCGCGAGGCCGTCTCGCATCTGGTCAAGCGCAGAAAGAACTGGGCTCATCGCCAACCCGGCGTCATGTAAGCCATCCGCAGAGTCTCTACGGCTTTTTCTGGGCACCTCTTGTTGTTGCTAACTGGTCCTCTTTGCGTCGTAGTCTCGTCTTCTGCATCGTCTTTGTGTAAGAGCTCCCCCCCTCGCACGGCTTCCTTAGCGCCCCTTCCCGCTCCTTGGCTGGAAGCCCATCCGCAAAGCTGCAAAGCTATGCGCGTAGAACTGTGCATCGCCTAGAGATAGCTCGCTCCTGGTTCTCCGCAAACACGTTGTGTTGTGCCAACTAACACATTTCCCTGCTAGGATCGGCCTCGGTCTTCTGAGCTTGTTCATCCACCGCAAGCTAAAAGCTCGCAAGGAGCGCAAGCTGTCTGGCAAGCCACAGTAAAGAGACACCTGCACAAACAGGCCCCCCGCACGATCGCGGCCCCAACCAAGCTGTCTAAATAAAAAGGAAGAACAAAAAATTAACCAGCCATCTACGGCCATTTTGAAGGCCCGCAGCTAAGGGGTGTTGTTTGGTCTGTCGGCCAGAATCCCCTGCTGTGTGTCTTCGCGGCACGCCTCCGTCTTGCCTCTTCTACTGCCAGAGGCGCTGGCGGGAGGATCTCGGGCCTCTTAATAACTCTACCATCTCAAAGATTTATACGTTTTGTGTATAGCCTTGAGAATTTAATAATACCCATCCATACAACTGTCCTGGAAGATGATGTGCCGCGTATCGTTTGGGTGTTGGGCAGAAATAGTGGGGACGGTGAACGACTTTGGAGAAATTGGAAGCAGAACGCACGCAATCTTAGGGCTAGGGCTGGTTGGGTTGGTGTTTACTTTCTACCATTCGAACGAGAGGAAAAAGGACGATAGTCTGCCTTTCTTCGCTTTGAATTTTTGGCGTAGATCCATACCGGGCTGGTTTGGGCGTGGCCCATTGCCGTACATGCGGGTTTTCGTCAATAACAGCAGTGTGCTGGCCATCAACCCTATCAGCCCTTCGCATGTGTTTGTTGGGGCAAGCGACATCCGGGATAATAAGGTACTTGGCCCAGTTTAATGCTACTAACAGGAGATCATACTTTGAAGTATGTGGATGTGTTAGTGCAGAGCCTTGTGCAACGACCATCTAGGTCATGCCGTAACAGTGCAAGACTTCATATTAGGAATAGGCTTAAGCCGCGAGGGCCCATGGGCATTTTTTTTTAATTTCTTTTTTTTTTTTGGCTGGGGCATAGCCAACAGGGACGGATGAGGAATTGGAATTCGGCTTTTGCTGTCTTTGCCCTCTTTTCCTTTTTCTTGCTTCTTTCCCACCTGACGCCTTTTGATTTGCATATTTGTCTTTCTTTGCTATTCTATAACGCGACGGAGGACACTCCCACACATATATACACACCTTTTTTTTCCCGGTTTTCTGGGCGGCTTAGCATTTTGGTTTTTCTAGCGGTTGGATTGTCTCGAATTCTTTCTCTTTTTTCTAATTTTTGCCACTTTTTGTTTGGTTCTTTATTCTATTCCCCTGCGTTTCACTCTTCCCTTTTATCCTTCTTTGTAATTTCCCCTCGCTTGCCTTGTCGTCAAGGCTGTCCCTCTATCCTTTACTTGCCCGGCTCCCCTAGGACCCACTTTAGCACCCCATATACTTAATCCTATCCCACCGGCTCCGATAAAGAGTGGCCCCACACCTGACACTACCCGATTTCATTGCCATTTTTCCGGACTCGCTTTTTATCGACAAAAATCTCTTCTTTTGCGGCGGCCCGGAATGGCCCCGAGCTCCAATCGTAGAGCCGAGAGTCCGCCGCGACGGCTGCGAGCGTGTGTACCGTGCACCAAAGCCAAGGCTAAATGCAACTTCAAGTCCGAGAACCAATCACGGCACTTGTGCGACCGGTAAGCAAGCCAAAAGAAAAAACAGAAAAAAAAGGAAAAAAAAGACAAAAAAGACAAAAAAAAAGCTCGCCCCGATCGGCCCCCGGAATTCCTGTTTCTCCACTAACCGTTCTGTCTATTAGTTGTCACCACCTCGGTATTGCATGCACGGCAAAAACTACCAAGGGCATTCGCAAGCCGCGCCAGCTTAAGCCGCTGGCAAGTCGTGTGGCATCGCTAGAGCAGATCATTGACAATCTAACCACGCGTCTTGCGTCAGCTGAAGACTCAAGCCATGACTGTGCACCGCTTAGCTCTGCCGGCCCACCAAGGCGCCCGCCCGTCAACACGCCTGAGTCCGTCAGTGGGTCTTCGGATGGCGGAAACGACGGGCGCATGACGCCTGGTGCGGCAAGCACCAGTATGGTTTCTACTACTACACCTACCACACGTCCATCAAGTTCAAAAGGGTCTACAGCATCAAACCCTAGTAGTGGCCCAAGTGCAGGAACCTCTGTTGGTGCAGGGGGCGGCAATGGCAATATAGGCAAAAGTGCTATGGCATCTGCCATCTGCACGAGCAACGATAACACATCACCGCCGTTTAGACTTAACTGGGATCAGGTTAACTTGGCAGTGATGGAGTTCAAGGCGCGGTATACACCAGCCTTCCCATTTGTAGTGGTCGATGAAAAGTCCATCGAGCAGCTTCTCGCAGACTCGCCGTTTCTCGTGCGTGCCATCATTTTCATTACAGTACCGTTTACTCCCGCTATGCTCAAGGCTATCCGGAAGGACCTAATGACGTATTTGGCTATGCGCTCGCTGGTTGAGGCTAGTGTTTCTCTGGATGTGCTGCAAGGCATGCTTATTCTGATTGCCTGGGGCCCGATCCGACTGGCACCGACCCAAATTCACCAGATGATGAACCTGTCCGTGGCGCATGCTCGCAGCCTAGGCATTGTCATGCCACGTGTATCGCAGAACAACTGGCATACAACTAGCAAGGGGCCTGAGGATCCGCGGCAGGCGTCAATCGCGCAGAACACTACGACACTGACTATGGCACAACAGCGTGCATATCTAGGAACATTTTACCTATCAGAAATGTAAGCTTATTTGTAGCCATGTCCCCTTCCTTTTTCTTTTGTACTCGTGATTATGCCGCTAACTAGCCACCTATTCTTTTGCAGCTCTTCGTGCCGTGGAGGCTATCAGCCGCTGCTCAACGGCTCCCCGCTAGACGTCCATGCAGCAACACGCCTGCTGACATCAGACACGCAGAGCGACTTTATGGTGGAAAAGATTGCCAGTATTGCCGAGGTCACTAATAAGACTGCGGCTATATTTGGCATCCCGTACGCCCGGGATCGCAAGCCAACGTATGCGGCAGTAGTGGAGTGTCGGAGCCAACCACTGCGGGCACAACTGGACAAGATTGCCCAGGGTGTGGCGCCAGACCACCCATACTTCTGTGAGTTGGTCGCGTATTTCTCGAGCTTATTAGAGTCTTATCTAATTGTCTTGTTATAGCTCATTTCCGTATGCACTACACTTATGCACTTGTGCGTCTCTACGAGCCAGCCACCTTTATCACCGACGCTGTGCAACGGACCACACCGTCTATATGTCATCTGCAAGCACTGGGCGATTGCCTGGCAGCACTCAAAGACTTTTTTGCAGCGTTCGTATCAATCGAGCCACATGCTGCTACCGGTGGTTTCCAGACGTACGCCACACTTGCCACGCTCGAACAGGTATCGCTGGCCGCTTGTGTTGCCGTGCGAATCCTCTTGCTGGAGTTGGAAGGCTGGGATCTAGCGCTAGCACGGCTGCAACTCGACTTTAGTAGAATTATGGAATCTCTTGTGCAGTTGTTGCGCCGCGCCGACAAGGCACGTTTGCAGCTTGAGGCGCGTTTTGCTGGTGTCCGCCGCGAAGACGGGTCAGTACCTGCGGAGGACTTTGGTAGTCTTGAGCGATACGTGAAAAACCTGCACTTGCTGCGTGTCTGGTACGAAAGACGGAGTGCGGCACCAGAGGTGGCTGCCGTCCCACCGGTTCCACAGGCCCAGGCTACGCAACGACGACCAAGACAACAAACGTATCAGAATCAACAGCATCAGCAGCAGCATCACCAGATTCCGCACCAGACACAGGCCCATGTGCAGGCCTCCCAGCGAGCGCAACAAGCTCAGGTCCAAGCACAGGCTCAGGCACAGGTACAACAGCAGCAGCCACATTCAACGTCAGGAAATGTACTTGGTGGCTTTGAACTAGACCTCAGTGGGGATTGGCCGGTGATTATGATGGGGGAGTGGGCGTTGGACACATCGTTTTTGTAGGACACATGCCATGAGAGTACGTAAGCGACAAAAGTTTTATGCAAAAGCCACCGACATGAAATGAAGTACTAGTACTCGTATACCTCCTGTCCTTCCTCCAATAACGATTACTTGTAGATTCATGCCTCCCGAGAGGGCAGTAATTAGCAGTTTGATGGCGTGTTGAATGAGCCCACTACCAGGAGCATGAAACTGGGCAGGAGATTAATGGCTACCAGGCAATGGATTCTAGATCTCTGGACAGGTAGATGTGCTATGCTATTACATAGGCCTGGGGAAGATAGTATCGTGACTATGTATAGTAACGTCCTTGTTTTAATGATAGCTGGGTAGAAAAACAGCTCACGAGTCGCAGGATCTCCTGTCCCTTTCATAGTCTGGTAGGCATAGTTTTAACTGGCTGTGGTTGTGTCACTTATAGGCAGCAGTGCCCCTGGGATTCTAGAGCTCCTTGCAGCATTTCAATTTTCATGCGTGATGATAAATGCTAGGTTCAGTGAGGTGTTGCAGCATAAGGACATTTTGTGCTGTGCTCTGCTGTGCTGTGCTGTGTCTTCTTTTTAACAAGAGGGGTTTACCATCATTATTATCGCAGGCTGGTGTCACGAAGAGCATGGTCATTTCGCATTGCAAGGTAAAGAAAGGCCTCCTTCCAGCTGGGAGGCAAAGATTTTGCCGTGACTCGTGTCCTCCGCCTCCCGTGGCTGTCCGCGCAACATTGTATTGGGATGGGGAAATGAACAGGGCAACAGACGAATCAAGAGCAGCGGCATTGATGGATTGCCATGTTTGCGGCAGCACGTTCGCCGCCTGGACAGGCCATTGAGCACGAGGCTGGCGGCGCATTACGCCCAACGATCACTAGGAGCAAATCGCCGTGACCCACGGCAGCAGCCCTACCGGTCTGTTACATTTGCGGAGATCTTTCCTGGTGTTTTTATGGATATATCTAGCCACTTCCTGCATTCTATCCCTGAATATTAGTATAACTGATAAAATAAGGCGGCAGAGGGCTTCCATACGTGGAGTGCGTTATGCGCCAATTAATATTTGCGCTGCGAACTATAGAGCCATTGAGTGGCGATAGCTGCGTTATATAGCAGGTGGAGTAGTAGTGCATACAGTGCATGCAGTACATGCAGTGCATGGTGGTCAGTCGCACGTGGTGACGTGCAGTAGGGCCCAAAACCGACATGTTCCGGGACCCCCACGTTTTCCAACCGGCGTTCAATGGGGAGTGACATCCGTTATGACCTCTTCGTTGTTAGCAATAGTGAGCCCGCCGAGAGCGCTCTGCGGCCTGCTCTGAATACGCTGTTCACTCTGTTCTCATGTCACGATTCTTCTGGCAACCATTTCTCAAACAAGAGCTTGACTATTTCATTCAGCTCGTCGTCTCTTATATCTAAACAACACAAAGGCAGATCAAGCGAGTCTTTGATTGCTGCCGCCAGATGAAAACAAAGGAAACTAAAAAGCAAAGGCTAACCCAAATATCCGTATATCATGAGGAAAAGGAAACAAAATGAAAGGAAATATCTGCTGAAAGAAGCGAATGATGGAGACAAGAATTTCCGTCTACAGGACGGGTCAGAGGGGTATAAGACAACAGTAGCAAACAAGGAGAATGGGAAATGAATGAACAGGATGAGGAGATGAGATGAGGAAAAAAACAAATGAATGAATGACATGCTCACTGTGCACACCACAGTGAGCATGGTAAAAAGGTAAAAAGAAAGGAAAAGAAAAGAAAAGAAAATGACGGCAAGCCCCGCATCACTGCGGAGAGCTTGCATACACATGCTGTGCTTCCCATCTCAGAAAATCACCCAGGTCATGGCCCAGATTGTATCCCATTGGGATGAACTCGGCCTCGTCCGCCGGGCTCTTTGCAATTGGTGGCATTGGGCTCTGCGGAAGACTAACTATGCTTTCATTACTGGCCATCACACACAACTGTCGAGGCGGAGCATTGTAGCCGCCTGTCGCCGATGGTCTTCTTACATTCCGCGTTGAGTCAACAGAGAGCTTGTTTTGATAGCTGTATTTCTGGCGGCGTGGCGAGCTCCATGCGGCACCGTCATACGGCGATGGCTGGCATCGCGCCGTAGGCACAGATGGGAAGATGCAGGCCGACGACCGAGGAATGTCGCCCGATGATCTGGGTGTAGACGAAAGAGACGGAGGCGGCGACGCGTCAGAGTGATATTCGCTGCTGAACTCAGAAGGGTCCTTGCCAAGCGCCGAGTAGAACTGCGCGCTTTTCTCGCCCGTAGCATCGTGCTCCGATGCCGAGTAGGGCGGGGGAGAGGCGTCCATGTCAGCGGGAGCCGCTTCCGTAATCGCCGGTGGCATCATCGGCGGTGCGTCATCATTGGCAGACGGCTCTGGGCAGTCAGGCAGGTTCAGGCCGTAAAACCAATCAGCTAGATCATCCACATCACCAACCTCACACACAGGCGAGGCGGTGTCATTGGAGGTCAAGTCCGAAAACCAGTCACCGGCTCCGAGGATAGCCATTTGAAAGGCCGTCCAGTCAAGGTTGTTCTCGCCCGACATGCGGATGCCAGACTCGGCCTTGGAAATGCGAATGCGGCCGTGCCTAAAAGTTGGTGTTGTTGCAGAAGTAGGCGCGCCGTGGAAGTAGATGTAGTCATCATCCTCCGAAGGCTCGTATTGGCTAGCAGCACTTGCAGCACTGGTGCTGCTCGAAATACTGTCATTTCTGGGGGTTGCAGACTCAGTGCCGTCACAGGCGGAAGAAGACAGTACGCAGACCGGGGAGATGGGGTTGACGGTTGAAAAGGGTGGGTTTGTAGTGGGAGATGGCTCGCTGGAGTCCGGTGGTGCTGTTAGGGTCACCTCTGGAATCGTGGCAAGGGCCGTATGCCGAGCAAGAGGCGGAGAGCAAGGGGTTGGTGAAGGACCCTTGTTATCATTGGAACTTGGTGGCTTGCTAGGAGCTGAGAAATCATGACGCACAACAGCAGGTGCTGGGGGGGGCGGCAAAGACGACGCTGAGGCCTGGCTCCGTTTTGAAGCCTGAGGCAGGGTAGATGTGGAAGGAGGCGAGGAAGAGGGGAAACCAGACGTCTGCTTTGGAGATAGCTCGGGAGAGCTAGCACCCTTGGTGTTGTCTGCCACCGCCTCCGTCGACTTGACGTCCTGTGGAGCGTCGCTCTCGGTAGGGCGACTCTCCTTCTCGGCCGCTTCGCGGGTCTGCTTAAGCTTTTGAATCCGGTCCTCGGTGAGGATTTCCTGGGCCTCGACTTTGCGGAAGCGGTGAAGCAGGTCATCAGACATGATCCAACGAGAAGTCTTTGCAAGGGCGACAGAAGCCATCTTCTTTCTCGGCTTTGCCTTTTTGAACAGCTGGGGCTGGACGCCATTTTTTGAGGAAGAGCCCAGGGCAGGTGAGGCGGAGGGAGGGAGCAATGGGGCAGTAGGCGGGAAGGGCTGGGAGGCTTCTAATGGAGGAGCAGGCTTCTCTTGGTGCTGCTGTTGCTGCTGCTGTTGCGGTTGCGCTTGCGGTTGTCCTTGAGGCTTGGCCGGTAGTTTTGGCACCAGCTTAGGGAGCTGCTTGGGCGTCGTTGGATACGGCATTGCCCGATATAAAGGCGCACTTCTAGGCGCAGGCTCAATAGAAGAGGTGTTGCGAGCTTTGGGGGCCTCACTAGAAGAATCGTGTGAAGACATGGTGGGAGGAGAGAGGCCGTCTTGTGCTTTTCTTTCTTTCTTTCTTTTGTTATTTCTTCTTTCTCCTTTTTTAAAATGGAAGCTGCGAGAGTAGAACTTGTTGTAGCAGAAAGCTCATAGTCCTCAGGGCAGAAAAGAAGAGGGTGGGGAGAGCAGAAGGAGGAGGGAAAGATCGAAAGATCGAAAAGCAAGGGAAAGACGGGTGTAAAAGAAGGAAAACAGAGTCCGGAAACAAGAGCCGAAAAGTAAGGGCTTATTTTGTACTAGACAAATGAGTTTCAGAACAAACGTCAGTGGACTAGGATGAGGCAGAAGGCCAGAGGACAAAGAAAAAGAAAGTAAGGAAACGAGAAGTAGAGCAAGAGGGGGGGCGAGAGTAATATGCCGGCGGCTTGATGGGAAGCAAGCAAGTCGTCTGGTTTCCACGTTTCCAGGCAAGCAAGCCTGCTATAAGTCCAATGGTGGACTTCTCCGGTGATGGCTTGGAGGTCTGAGGCTTGGACCTGGGCTTAAACAAAGTCTTGGGCCTTGTTGTTAGAAGACCTGGAGCCTGGTTTTGGAGCCTACCAGGGGGGGATGGACTTGGCTTGAAGGTCTAAGCGTCAAATAGAAACACGATCAAAAATGCCGGGCACGAGGACGTTGGGCAAGGGGACCAGGAGACAAGGGACACAAGTGCAAGGGAAAGATGAGGCGTGCGATTGTGGGAGTGGGAGAAGAGCGGGTAGAAGTTGTGTGGAGTTTCTATTATAAGGAGCGGAGAAGGACAAAATATAGCATCAAACACTACTTCCCGGCAGGGTGGAAGCCTTGAGGAAGAAGGAAGAATAATGCGAAGTGCTCGTGGGAGTGAGGGATGGGCCAAAGAGGGAGAAGAAGAGACGGAGACGCAAGCTATAGAAGAGGAAGAAGGGAATTGTGAAGTTATCCTCAAGCCAGCCGATGAAAAGGGCGGCACGCTTGATGTATGAAAGACAGGGCAGCAAGTTGAAAGAGAAGAAAGATCAAGTGGACGGTAGCAGACAGGAACGAAGGAGGGCCAAGACAAAGAAAGAGAGGGCAAAGCAAGCGGCGCAGATTTGCAGTGGTGTCTGTTTTTTGTTTTTTTTCTTCCGCAATGAGGAGAGAAGGGCCCAGGCACCTTTGCTGGGTGAGCTCACCTTGGGGCACCGTGTTGTCTTATTTTATTCTTTTTTAGTGTTTCTTTTTTTTTTCTTCTTCTTCTTTTGCTTCTCTGCTTCCGCTTCTGCCTCTCCAGTGTTTCTATTCCGAGATTTGCCAAAGTCTCGCTCAAGCAAGCAAGCCATGGACGACGCCATCGCATGATGGTCAAGTCTAATTGGCTGCCTACTAAACGACAACAACAGGAACATACAAGTCTGCAGTCTCGTACTTGTATACATCTGTCCATAGGACTTTGCTTGTTTCTATTCCGCTCCCGTGTTCTTTTCCTCTCGCATATTTCTTTCAGCCTGGCGTTCTTTGCCATGCAAAGCTGCCACAACGCAGTCAGCTCGCGGTCTTTTCTTTCGCAGCCACATTCTGGAGATGTCTCTCTGGCTCTGCTCAGTCATCCATACACAAGTAGCCTCCCCCTGCAAGGGCAGGCCCAGGACGCCATTTTGCGATTTACAGCAATCCACGTACCGGCTGTAGAGGGGTTGTAGCAGCTGAAAGGAAATACAGCTAAAAAGGAGAATAAAGCAGGAAAAGGAAGACCAAATGAGGAATGAAAGTGTAAGCAAAATGAAACAGGCATAAAAGGGCAAAGGAGGACTCCGTTTCTTTTAGGCATTCGCAATGTTTGATGGAATCAAGACAATAAATAGAACACAAGGAGAAAAATAGAAACAACAGCATGGACAGGAGGCTTGCAGAGTGAGGAAGGCGGAATTTGCTGATGGTATGGGGGTCGATAAACAGCTTCTCGAATCAGCTACATCGACCGACGAACCGCTCGAATGTGGACGAATGAAGTTTGGGAGCTTTGAAGTCTGAATCTTTGAAGCTTGGATGTTATAGCTAAAGCAAGCCAAGTCTTTCCGTTCTTACAGCCTCTGAAGGTGAAGATAGGCTGGTGGGCCTGGGCTTGGGCCTAGCACCCGAAGAGAGGGCATCCATTCCGAGATTACCACCCCACGAGCCCGAAGAATACCGAGAAGCCCCAACAAGCAGTGCATGCTGAGTCGCGATCCTCGAAGCTCCAGCCGCCTCAATCATAGAAATATGAATGAAGAGGTCCGTGTCGTGCCAACAACACAGATTGAGACAGGCTCGTGCTCCTGGCAAGCACCTCGCCTGGCCGTCTTGTCGACGCATCCCGCCCTTGCATATCCTTTTCTTTCTTGCGTATCCAGCAGAGGCTTTGGCAAGCTCTTGGCTCAGGCCACTGCCTAGATTGCTTAAGATCGGCCATAATTTGATGCTTGGACAAATACATGAGCCTCCAGCTCTTCACGTTACGGTCTGAGCTGCTTCGCACATGGCAGACAATTATAACGAAGGGCTGATAATGCCTGTCCCTGCTCTGCTGCTGCTGCTTGCAACTCGCAAGAAGCTTGGACAAGCAAGATTAAGGGTATTACCTCTCGCTGGCTGTTGGATGGATGTTGGTCGCTTCGCTTTTTTTTTTTTCCTTTTTGAAAAAAATCTCTTATTTGAAAATTTTGTTGCCCTTTTTCATTTTATATTTGTGTGTTAATTTCACGTGTTTCTCCAGTTATTATTCTTGTAGGCGGGCCGCACCAAACGAATCAGGTGCCGTTCTTCTCTTGACGAACGTGAGTTCTTAAACTTGAGTTTGTTCAATGTCTACCAGCCTGATGTTGATATGGCGGGGAGGCTAACAGCATGGCATCTGCCCAAGCTCAAGACGGCGTTCTTGATGCTCAGTAGAGCCGCCTATTCTTTCTTACTTGACACTGCACAAAACATTATGAAAGGGTGGTGGGCCATCCACTCAAAAGCCCCTTGAATGCGAAATCGGCTTTCTTACTTCGTACTATATTACCACTGCGAACCGTTGGCTATTATATTACTATTACTATTACTATTGCTATCACCACCTCTTTGTACAGCCCCTGCGACGAACTTCTGTATTCCTGGCACGACGAATTACAAACATCTCGGAACTTTGACTGTGGAATGAGAATGGCGGCGAACTTTCACCGGACTATGAGGCTCTATAGCAAACATGCCTGTATCCTATAACACAGCTGCACGCTGCGGTCCTTTTATAACCAAACCCCCTAGGGCGATACAGGCCGTGCTTCAAAAAAGAAAGAAAAAAGTACCTTACTGCCCTATGCCCTTAACCTCAAGTTCGAGCTCACGTTCAAGCCCAAGCTCAACCTCAACCTCAATCTCGAGCTCAAACTCAGGCCTAATCTCAGGTACGTTGTGCCCTTGTGTGGATCCGGCTGAAGTTGCATCGTTACAGGATATGGGCTGTTGCTGAAGACTGGCAACTTATGGCTCTCGTCAGTTGCTATGGTGTTGATCTCTTTTGCGCTGATATGCATCTCTGGCTTGCGTTCATTCTCTCAGCAGATCGTCTCTTCCCCCCCCTTATTATCTTTTTTCTTCCCCAGCCATCGCTGTAGCACCCCGTGCTTTCAAGTTTCTCAATCTTGTCGGTGCTAAGATCTTGCTCTCCGCGAATAACACTTACAAAACAGTCTGCTCTGTGATATCTAGAACAAGGGCTCCAGCAGGCGTTCATTGCGAGCCTGGTGCTGTGGCACGAGTCTTGACAGGGCCACATCCAAACACTGTAGTTAGCTGGTTGGACACTTGGCTCCAAATATAGATTTAGACACACATGGTGATGATTGCGAGGATAGTCCCAAACTCGAGTCGATACGCTGCTGTCTTTACCTTCTTCTCACGATGTATTGTCCAGCACGGATATTTGAGGAACGACGATGGCTTTTTCGAAATAGACTATGAGTAAAACGTGTGTACATGTCCCCCCTCCCTCTCTCATGTTACATGCCGTGAAACACATCTTATCCATCGTTTCCGTTATTTGCTACATCTCTCGCTGTGCAAGCGAACCTGTGCTTCCCATCTCTTTTCTTCTCGGGACAACACAGGCCACTCGAGTAGCACTAGAGAAATACGCAAACGCACACACGCACACGCACACGCACACGCACACACACACACACAAATTCCTCCAAGTACACCTACACAATACATAAGAAGGGAGATGAGACTGTGTTTCGTATGCAGGGCGTTGTTTCTCTTTTTTTGCGTCTTTTCCTCTCGCTTGGCTTTTCACGTCATGTCATGTATCGCAGTATATTGGTTGCACTGGCGTTTTTCATGCCACAACACCACCTTAATTTCTCGTCTTGTTTGCTCCCAGATGTAAATCTCCTTTGTTGCCGAGTCCGGATTATCTTGCTTGTTGGTTGTTTGAGTTGGCCTGACTTGCTAGTTCTTTATTTGGTGAAATATAAGGGTTAGGGGGCGGACTATACTATAGCGTTACTACATTGTTGTCGTGCTATAGCTATATAGCTATGGGATCAAAAGACAAACTCAAACGTCACCTTGCAGTTTCCAAAGTCCTTTAAGTCCCAAAGTCACCCGCAGCTGCTCCTGTACCTTTGTATAAATGTCAAGGATGACTGAGCAGGCTGACTGACACAAGGCACAGCAGAAAAACCATACCCGTCCCAGCCAAGTACGATTCGAATACAAACCACGAGGACAAATATTCCCGTCAGTGGGAATGAAACTGGGGGCTCTTGTATACTTCACTGTGATATGTACTTATCTAACGCGTGATGCGCGCATATGTAAAGACAAAGACACCCTTGAGATTGTCTCCATTGATGACCAGCTAACGCAACGCAGAAGGACAGACAGAGCAAGTTAGTTGATTTTTTCCATCCTACCACGCCTTCGTACTGTATGAACAGGAGCACCGCGCTGCTGTTGTCGCACTGCCCTTTTCAAAAGCGTCCTCCCTAGCCTTGATTGTAACGTAACCAAGGCTATTCCGTGATCTTTTCTAATGGCTTCCACGATCTCGTAGTATCTTACCCCAAGGTCCCAGAACCACGGGACTGCCGGGGGAGGGCTTCATAATGTTTCAACAAGCCACAGAACAAAAAACCAGGAAATAATGGGAAGGTGAAAAACAAACCAAAATGAAATGGTAAGGGAATGGCCTGTCCACCTGATTCCTTCTCCTGCTTCCTCCAGCCTCTATTAGCTGGGCTTTGTCTGCTTCTTCCATTGTGATGCACAGAAGCAGCAACGATGTGCACTTGCACGCACGTATACATGCACAAAAATGACAATAAACAATAAGCACTGACTGACGCAGTCCATCAAAAACTGTGATCCATGCCTAACTTGGCCGTACATTTCACAACGCTCATGGGAGCTCACCCTTTTTTTCCCCCTCCCTTCCAACTGATCATCATCCTGCCCATGTCCCGCCCCGCCATAACAGCCCATAACACATCAACATAAAACGTAGAGGAAAATATGAGAAGAAAATGAAAAAAAAAGCTTTGACCTCGTACTCCAAACATCTCCCATGCGCGCGGTGACAAGTGTGGATCTAACCTTGGGGTTCAGGTCTGGCTCAAGTGCCTGTTCTTCTGTCGGCTTGCGCGTGGGAAGGGCTAAGCAACGCCGGGGGGGGGCTTGGTTGGTTTACCCAGGGACGAAGGAAGCTGAATTCCCGACAGCCCACGGATCACATTGGCCAAACTCCAACCACAAGTTTCAAAGAGTAGTAACGTCCGCCCTTGAATGCCCCCAACTTACCGCAATCCACCAACAGCCATGGCCGTTTACTACCACTACAATCCTACCTCATTCTCACTCGTGTCTTCCTCATACTCGTCCTCCGCCTCCTCGTCCTCGTCATAGCCTACAAAAGGAACAAAGCGGAAGTCGAGGAAATTCATGTCCGCCCCCTCAACCTCAACCATGAACTGCAGGCTCAGGACGCCCTGGCGATCCCCACGGAAGGAGACCTTGTTCGCAATGCGCATGGCATCGCAGGCAGCACGGACAAGATCAAACCGGTAGGTTTGGGCCCACTCGCTTCGCACAACTGCACTTTCCATCAGCTCGCGCGCGCGACTAAAGTCGTAGCTAGATGCGCCCAACTCGCCGCCACGGCCAGTGAGTACCAGCCACGGCTGTGTGGGCAGCGCGGAAATGACAAGTTTGGCCGGTGCCATAATGGCTAGCTCGGCAAACGCATCAAGTAGGTGACGCGGGGGCATGATGATTTTAAACATCAAGTCAGCACGGTCGAACGGGATCTCCTCGGGCATTTCGGGGGAGTAGGTCGTCAAATTGGCAGTTGTCTTCACACCGGCTTCCTCGATTATGATGCTGAAAGGCGCGCCATGCTCGCTATACACCAAGCTGCAAGAACCAGCGATGCCAAGCGCCTGGTTGCTAAAGGCTTCAGGGCGGTAGTTCCGTGTAGTACTGCGGTAGGCATCCTGTTCGACTTTGGCAGCACGGTTGGCTAGGTCAACAGAGCCTAGGATTTGCAGTGTCTCAAGGAACGACGCAAGGTTGATCTGGAAGCTGGGTATCGCGGGGACGCCATTGCCATCATCATCATCACTATCGTCATCATGACCGCCGCTACTCGCGTCGAGATTCAGCTGGAAGGATGAGAACAGCGAGCGGTCCAGCATAGCAACGCCTGAAACTTGGTTAGTCGAGAGACGATTCCATGCGGGTAGTTTGGTAACGTTTTTGCCCCAAGTCAAAAAGCTACGATGCTAGAAGAAAGAAGAGAAAGAAAAGACAGTACCCTGCATGACACGCGCATTGTCGGCTGAGATGCGCAGACCTGACTCGGTGATTTCCACATGCACCTTGTTGGTGAAATTGATACATTTGAGTAACTGAAAGAGCGGTTTGGTTGAGCTAGTGACGGCCTTGAACAGTAGCGGCGGAGCCGTCTGCGTGCCACCGGTTTGCGGAGCCATTGATAGAAATCAAAGATGAGAGAATAATATTTGTATACAATTAAGCTGCGTCAAGGGAGAGGGGAAGGTAGAGAGAGAATAAAGAATCGTAGCTTGGGTCTGGATCCTGGATGAGTCGTCGTCGTCGTCGTCGCCTATGTCTTGCGTGTCCGTATATGTGTGTATCTTTGGAGTATGTGTACGTTTTTGTGTAGTGTTTCGTTCTCTTCCCTTAGACATAGACGCCCACAGCGCAAAACATGTATACCACGCCAAAACTACAGCAACAAGCAAAGCCCGCCAGAAAAGCGGACGTTGATTATGTTAGAAAGAGGACAGGACAAGGCTGACAGCGGGGGGTAGTTGAGAAGGAGCCACGAGGCTGAGGAGAAAAAAAGGCCAAACAGAGGCAGAGAATAGAGACAGAAAGCGAAAATGACTTACGCAAATGCCGCTGAAGACGGGATCGCAAGAAGCGGAATATTGACAATGGAGCGCTCTACCGAAATTGTTAGAAAACAAGCACCACACCAAAGCACTACAATACCACTGTCACTGCTACCACCATCACCACCACAAAAGCACGGGATTCATAGCCCAGCTGTTATCACAGGTCCGAACTGTACTCCAAGAAGCAAAAAGAAAAAAAAATGGGATAAAAAAGCTTACTGAGCGTAAATACACCAGCTAGCAGTGCCGCTGTGAGCACCAGCGAGAAGCCCACAGTAAAATGTGAGTCTTTATCCAGCGCTGGCGCAAACGGGCTACCGTGCGAAGCCGTCCAGAGAGCTTGTACAGAGGCGTCCATGGCGAAGGATGGATTTGATATATACGAAGGAAAGTCCGTTGCGATAGAGAGAAACAAAAACGGGGCGGGGTGTATAGTCGTATAAGGGGTGTGCGACTTGTATTCGTCTGTTCGTTCGGAGTCAATTCGTCGGCCGTAGATATCGTCACCCTGATGTTGAATGTAAATCGTGGCTTTCTCACTAGCTGTAACAGCTTGTTACTTAGCCCGCTCTTGATTTGTGATTGGCTAATTCCTAAGCTTTGTAATTGCCATAGCACATAGAGTAGCAGCTGCTGCCACCTGGCTGGAGTATCAGAGGTAGACGTAGGATTTATACAAACCCTAGTGCATGTTGAGCTTGAGGAGAACGCGCGCTAAAAATGAAGATTCATAACCACTAGTATGGCACTTTGAAAAAGAGCCTACCTCTAATAGTAACCAAACAGCTACAAATAATTATCCAGAACATGATTATGTGACAACATATTCTCCCATAAGAGCCCCTGATCCTAGACATAGAACCCTGACGTGAGTCACACCTCAACCTTTACTATTTCAATAATACACTCCGGCCATCCGTTGTCGAATCCGCTCTGTCTCTACGTGGCTCTTCGATCTGCGGATCTGACCCATGCCACCACGTCCAATACCTGCACTTGCAGGCGTGCGCAATGAACCAGTATGTCGCTCATATCTATCCGCAGTTCCAGTGTCCCGCCGAGCCCGAGTTGTGTGCTGATATCTTCTCGGTTTCACCGTTAACTCGTCATCGTCTTCACTATCCTCAGTGTCTTCAGTGTCATTGCTGTCGTAAGCACCGCCATCTTCCGACATTTCAAACTGAAGCGGATCATGTCTGCGAGCTGCAGAACTAGATCGAGGAAGCCGGGTGCGTGATTTTGAGGTGCGGACGCCCGCTTTGAAATTTGAGTCAAGTCTCTCGCGGTTGCGATCCCGATCTCGCGATTTCCATTCGTCCTGGTCTCTATCTCTCCCTCTGTCTCTAGTCCTAGCTCGGCCTTTGTCCCGGTCCCGGTCCCGGTCTCGGTCTTGGTCTCGGTCGCGATCGTACCTGTGTTCTCGTTCGTATTCCCGTTCGCGGCTACGCAAACCCTCTTTCTCTGCTTCGCGCGATGGCTCGTGCGATGGCTCTTTCTCGGCGGCCTTGAACGTGAAAGCATTCCAGAAAGTCTCCAGCACGTGTGCACCATTGCGATTCTTGCTTTTGGCTGGTTTCGGGTATGTTGTCGGGCTTACGTTGGCTTTGTTGGAGTAGATATACTCGTCATTCTCGTCATCTAGTTGCTTGGGATTTCGACCATAGTAGTGATTCCAAGGCGACGACGAGTTGATAAAAGGCACGGAACGAGATGCCGCTTTATCCATAGAAACGCGGATTCGTGGCGCGCTGCTCGTGGGGATAGCTCCAGATGCGGGTTGCACATGCTCAGCTCGGAGCCTATGATTTCGCCGGTGCGGTGATGATGTTTCGGGGGTGTTTATATGTCGATTTTCCGTATCAAAGGGAAATGACCCGTTGGATCCCATCGAGCCATGGGGCGAAGGTGTGAATGAGGCCTGATGAATTGGGGTTGTGACCGAAGAATGGTGGGGGATTTGAGGTGGCGTCCATATGGGAGTCTGGTAAGAATAACCGCGTGATTGGAAAATAGGGATATGGTGGCGGCCGTCTACACCTCCATCGCGGGGGTCCTGATACCTGGGGAATGGTGTTTTAGAGGTATCATAGTACTTGGTGGCTATTTCAGGGACTTCGTAGTACGTGGTCCTATCCTTGTTATAATTTGAAGTATGTTCGAAGCTCCTCATGCGTGCTTGGCCAAGGTGTTGATGGCCATTGCCAATATCATGGTTGGTAGTGGTCTTTTCAGGGAGGAATGACGCGGAAGTGGAGCGAATATGGGAGCGCGGAAAAGAACGCTTTGCACCAGCTGCTTCAGCTTCTAGAGTCTTCAAGGGTTTTACTTTTGAAGCTTTAGCTACTGGCTCGGCATGATTTGCAGAAGATGAGGTGGTTGCAGTGGGATGAAGCTTGGAAGAGTCTGTTTGTTTGGAATCAGGCGCAGACACGGGCTTAGTTTCAGACTCATGTTCTTTCTGGCGTTTTTCGCGTTTTTCGCGTTTTTCGCGCTTTTGTTGGTGCTCAAGACGTTTCTTAAGTTTGTCACCACAGCGGTTGTGCCAGTTTGTAACCTCCGGGTCAGGTGTTCTCTGGAACACGGCAGAGGGCAGATTTGGGGGAAATCTCTGCCCAGTGGCAGGGTGCTTGAGGTGGAAGTTTTGAACAGCATACTGGAGGTAGGCGATGTTGTCGTCGGGGCTAAGAAGAATCTGTAGCGAAAGCCATCGTACGAATCCTTCTCTAGTCAAGGCTGGGATGGATGGTGGTTCATAGGGATTAGAGGTAGGCTCTAGACTGTGGAAGGCGCCAATAGTTATGAGAATTTGGGATAAAAAAAACGCGTTTGTGTCAAGCCAAAAGCCTGCAGATTGCCGATGATGTCATGTTAGTGGATTAAGCAGGAGTGAGTAGCTGAAAGGGAGTCGGAAAACTTACTGTCCCAGCTATCGCCAGTTGATACCAAGCGATAGAAATCGGCCATTTTTGACGGAGTTAGGGTCTTGATGTTTAGATCGCCAATAGAGGAGGACTAGACAGAGTTAGTGGAGGATTAAAGAAGCGGGGTGATATGCGGTAGCGTATTTACAATATAGTCTGCCAAAGCAGTAGCGAGATCGCAGAACTGGCGAGTTGCAACTGGGTGTTCGCCGGGGGTTTTGATAAACATTTCTTTGTATATGATAGGCATATCTGGGGCTTGGACAAAGGCCGAGTCGTGGGGGTATGGACACCCGGCGACCGGCGGGGCCGGGGCCGGGGCCGATGAGGTGGGGTCAGAGCAGGAAGCCATGTCGATGTAATTTTAGTTCATAGAAGAAGGACCGGGAGAAGGATAGACAGTAGGCAGCATAGTTAGGCCCAGCAAATGGGCGGATTTATGGATCTGGTACTTCCTGTTGGGGGAAGGTCGTAGTGGAAGGGATACGGAAGGGTATTGCAAGAAGGGACGCGCGAAGGGGAAAAGGAGCAAGGAAGACGAGAGAAAAGAAAAGAAAAGGAATGAAACAGACTTGCAAAGGGGATAAAAAAGGTATGGTATGCCAGCTAGCATGAGACAACACAGTACGTATGGCACAGCACGGCTGTGATTGTGGATTGAGGTGGAGTTTTCCTCTCTTTTTTTTGAGCCACAGAATGGGCTGAAATTGAGAGAAAAAAAAGGGTAGAAGAAGAGGCTGGCCAAAGAAAAAGGACGAAGACACTCAAGACTTAAGACGAGGCCAAAGCCCAAAGAAAAGCAGAGCAAAAACCCAAAAAAGCTACGGCCCAAGTGTGACAAAGCGCTGACTTAATTTGACGCGATCATGAACCGTACGTGAGGCAGCAGAAGCTGCGGAGGGAATAGGAAAGGTAACCAAGGTTTGGGGGGCTTATCAAGTAGGGATTGGAAAAGGATGTCAAAATAACATAAACGACATAGAACGGATGGATACAGAGACTCAAAGCGAAGGGTAGAGACATGAAGAGAGCTCAGGATAGACCGTACGACGTCACTACCAGGGCGGCCCTTTTTCGTCTCCTTGCTGCATTGCCACAAGGGCTATGGCTTCTGTAAGCAAACGCATGGTCGGGATGTGGATCTTCTTTGCTGAGCCTTGCTTGGCTACGATGGTGCTTGCTATTGCATCGCTTGGGCATTCCGTATTATATACCTGCGGAGTATAAAATGGGCCGTGCTTTGTTTGAAAGACATGGGAGGGGGCAGCATCCTGCTAGACTGCTGGCTGACGACATAATGGTTGTTTTCGTACTCACACGTTGGTGGTAACTCTGGCTTGATGGCAAAGTTGTTAGCCGCAGACTAGCAATAAAAAGAAAGGAATGGGATGCTATTTGATGTTCTGAATACTATGACATCACACATGAAATCACATGTCTCTGGGCGGCGGCTAGCAAAGAAAGGCTAAAGGGCTGGGGGTAGGGGGGGCCCCCTGGACTAGGAACCAAGACAAGAGAAATTCCATGACGAGTTGATAAGAAGCTAAAAGGCGGAAACAATGGCCGTGGGGCGATAACCGGCTATTACTCGGGGTATATCGGTAGCACACCGGGTAAACTACATAGCATGCTGTCATGGGGAAAGCTTGAAATTAGTTGTCGTGTCCTCCTCGGTGGAATTTGTGATAAGGAGGGAGGAAGAGTAGGTAGGGGTGGGTTATAGTACCAGAAGTCTGTATGCTAAAAATCCTGCTTGATTGGACAAGACGAAGCCTGCGAGTGTATGGTCCTCGATGTATGTTGTTGCTCTTGTTGTAGCATCTGAAATTAACATGGCTTGCTGCAGAGGTAAGTGTGTTTTATGTGGTAGCAACTGAAAAAAGTGCTTGAGCAGTAATCGCATGGGGCACGCCTAGGGTAGTGGAAGGTCCCTTAATTCCGTCTCTTCTTGTTGTGTGAGATCACGCAGAATCTTGGCTACCTTTAGTCCAGCTACAGCAAACTGCTGAGGAAGGGATCCTAACGGACGCCAGCTTGTTTTTTCCTGTTTGTTTTTAGCCGCTTATGAGTGCAAGGTAAAAGATGGGCTATAGGGAGGGTCGTGTAACTTGTGTGAGCCATGGAAGAGTGAAGGATAGTTAAAATTTCGCCGATTGCCTACGAACCACACTACTGATTACCGCTCTTTTTAAATAGGGACCTATGAGCACTATAGGGGCAGGAGGGGTAGAAAAGAGCTGGCAAGGTTACCGAGGTCTGAATTTCATGGCTAGAGCAAAGTAGGTTCACCTTTCCTTTCCATATCCTCCTACTATGGCCGCCGTCTCGCTGCTGGCAGGCTAGCAGTACGTTGGTCGAACTGGAGCGGCGAGGACTCTACGGCAGTTAAGATAGTAAGGCCAGGCGCCTGAAATTTGTGGAGGGATTTCTTTCCCCCTAGATCGAGACAGAAGCTAGGATTTCTTAGTTGGTATATGACAGGAAGCAAAATTAAGGAAGAAATTGCGATGCACAGAGGAAGCAACAATTGCTGGCAGGACAAGAGACGATGACAAGGAACAAGGACAATAAGGACGACATATTGTAACAGGTAAGCGGACGTGTGCGTACGTATATGCATGGAGATGTATGCAAACAAGGGACTGACTAGATTGGGTGTATGTGCGTACATGTACTGTAGTAGTACGTATGCTACAGCACATGGGGGGGTACTAAACATGCAACTCGCATGCATAACACAACGGGAGAGAGAAGAGAAAAGGGAGGACAAAACCGGCTGCTGCGATTTACGACGTTGCGTGCGACGTTATAGCGAAAAAAAAAAAAAAAAAGAAAAAACTCCCGAGAATACGCGGACAAAGTTTACGTCAAAGTTCTTTATCGAGATCAGCAAAGTTCGTGATGTCGGATGCCTGCGGCGTCTGTTGTCCTGTCCCTGGTGCTCCTAGGACTCCAGTGGGCTCTGGTATCGGCAACTAGCTATTTTCGGGAAAGTGATGGAGGGCAGCAGCAAGGACAGCAAGAAGCACTGAAGGGGCACGGATCAGGGCCGCTACTAGGTATCCTCGTCTTGGTCCGGCTGATGAAGCTTTGGCCCATTGAAGGTCAGGGGTTATTTTCTTGTTCTTGTAGCTATGGGAATAATTGGAAAGACTGGTGAACAAAGCTCGAAACTGTGGTAAACTGCGTGAAGGGCGATGTGACTAGTGGTGTAGTTCTCTACAGCAACGCAAGCACAGTTTCTTGGGGGGTTTCTTGTGACCTTTCTTCTTCTCTTCGCACGACAAAGGCTAGATGGAGGCGGCGGAGGCCTACTCGGGTTAGACGGGGGCTTTAAATAGATACCTCTGTTAAGCACCGAAGCTTGTGATGAGCGGTGTTACGTCTTGGGTGAGGGACTTCATCATGATATGCTGCTATTTCTAGCGTGTGTTGGAGACACGCCGACTTACAGTCATCTTAATCCCTCCCTGATCTCTCGTCTTCTTTTCTCCCCTTTTTTTTATTTTCGTTAGACCTTGTCTATCTATAATAACTCGGTAGACTTATTAGCTTCTTGGACTTGGGGAATAGACCAGACTACTTAAGACAAGGAAGGACTCTAGGGCGGTGATTCAGGTTCAGGGTCTCATTCCGCTATGCACACCCCTTGGCCACCTCCGGGCCTGCCCGTACAATACACTCCCCTACGACTGGTATCTCGTAGGCCGGGCTTGCGGATGCTTGCTAGGGGCTCTTTATACGGTAGGAACGGTAGTTGTGGTGGCAGCAGTGGCGATGGTGCTACGCCCTTTCTCTTGCGACTTGCGTTTTGTTCTTTGCCTGGTTGAGACTTGGAAGCAAGAGTTGACTTTTTCTTGGCCGCATTTCAGTAGAGAAGCCATGGTAAATACACCCCCCGTGTTCCCCCAGGCTAGCTAGGGCCTTGCTTGCTAGGGTCTTATTTCTCAGGTACTAGACGTGGACACCCTTTTTCCTTTCCTTTCGTTCTGGTTGATTATTGATTAAAGCCTCTCATCCATCCTTATTTGAGCCGACACGAGACACTTGGTGCATCAGAAGTCTGGTCGGAGGGTAAAGGCCAAGACGAGACTGAAGAGGGCGAGAGACACCAACCAGCTCGGAGGAAGTGTGTGTGTGTGTGTGTGTGCGTGAGGGAGAGCGCGTGTGCCCGTACACATCTGCAGATATACATGTGGATGAGCGCACGGTTACTAAAGAAGTAAAGAGCTGTAGCATTCGTGTAGAGACCTACTAGTTTGCGTGTTGGGAAGACGGCCTTTGCAGCTGCTTGTTCTTGGATTGTCAGGTTGCTTTTTGGGTTCATGTCTGTAATGGCGTTTGTATGGAGAGGATTAAAACAAATATTTTTCGTCTCTTTTACTTCTTTTTCTCCTCGTTACATTTGCGTTTCCCTCTTCCCTTCATTTTATTTCATCTAATCTTTTCCTGCTCTTGCCTTTTTTCCTTCCTTCCTTTTTCTTTTTGCTCTGTAGTGTTCTTCTCCTCTGGCTTTTTCTTCTTTTCTTCTTTTCTTTTCTTCTTTTGTTTCATTTTTGCTTTTCCTCTTTTGCTTCTTCTCTGCTTTGCCCCCTTCTCTCGTTTAATGTTTGTGTGTGCATGTCTGAGCATCTTCGACCTGCTATCAACAAAGTAGACATATTCACACGCTTACACCTGCAACGAACTGCAACTCGGGTTTCCCTTTCTCACTTTCCCATGGCCCTGAAGCTATAACGACGATAACGATAACCACTGCACTATTAACTTACTCAAGCCCAATTCGACGCCGACAGCGCTACACTTAATTTTCACGACAACCCATTGACATTCTCACAGCCACTTGGCGCTTCAACCTCTTCGACTTCCTAGGTTTTTTCGGCTTTTTTCCCTCGTCATCAGCCTTCTCCTTTCAGTTCAGGGTTTGGTGTTGGTGTTGGGACTGCAAGGCTGGCAGAAAGAGCAGACTTGTGCCCACCGCCACCACCATTGCCTTCTGCTCTCACTCGAATTTTCACTCTCAGACAACCAACCAACCTGGCATCTTCCCCCTTAACGCACCATGGCCGACTTTCGCGAGTCGGCCTTTATGCCGACAGTCAAGTGTTCGCAATGTGGAAGTCAGGTCGAGATTTCTATGATGGGCGAGCACAAGTGTGGCAGCAGTGTAGCCGCCGTACCACCACAACGTGAGCCACTTGCTTGTTTCATTCTTCTCTAACTAGATAGCTAACAATGATACGGCCATTTTTCTCTCACAAGTGTCGCCCTCCATTTCTGAAGAAAGCTTTCAAGAGGAACAGAAAGATCTAAAGTCTGCAGGTCTGGGCCGCGGCCCTCCTCCAAGCCTGGACACACGAGCAGCAAGTGAGTTTTTTTTCCTGTTTGTTTTGCCTCTTATCACCAACTCCCTTTTCCTTCATTCCCATGTCTTTCCTCTTTTTTTTCTTTTCTTTTTTTGCTCCCTCTCCTCGCTTCCGGACCTCCAAGTCAGCCCTAATTCTAACGACCCTTGCTTCCCTTCTCCACTACAGACCAACCATTCCTCTCCCGTGGCCAACTCACCCCAAACAGTAACTCGGGTGGATCTCGGTCTCTATCTCCACATACACCTGAAGGCCGCAACAACTCCAATGCCGGATTCCACGAGCCTGACATAGCGCCAGAAGAACCCGTTCCTTCACCCCGACGCCCGGGTGGCTATGGCGGCTTTGGAACCTCCAACAACGACTCTCCTTTCCAGCAGCCGTTGCCGTCCCCATCAAAGCCTACTGGCTTATTGGAGCGCATGAATACCATTGCGCCTGGACCTTTTGAAATACGCGGCCGCCAGGACAGCACTACGCTAGGCGAGACTCACGACACACCAGCTACATCTGCCTCAAATAGACCTGCTACCAATGCTCCTGCTACCATCGCCTCTGGCCCTTCTGCCAACAAGCCCTCCGCCCCAGTTCAGCCACGCAAGAATGGCTACGGCGGCTTTGGACCCCCTTCGCCTTCTCCCCCACGTCCTACTTTCCCATCCGATGAGGAATTTGCCCCAAGGCCACTGGGTGACGGAGGCCGCGCAGGGACTTTCCCACGTGCTGCTGAAACTAGTACTACTTCTCCTGGAGGCAAATCACCAGTCAATGGCCATATGCGTACTCCTTCGATGCCTGGCCGAACTGGCCGCATGCTTCGCGACACTTCGAGACCACCACCTCCCCGAACTAGCCTTGTTCGGCCGCGAACCTCTGGTCGTGAGGCCCCAGGAATCGACCTTGCCCAGGAGTTTGGATCTAGCAACCCCTACCACTCAGCGAATGATAGTCTGTCATCAGGCGTCTCATCAGCATATACGGCATTGCCTAGCAAATCGTCTTCTCAATCATCAGTCGGCCCTCATAGCGACCCGGAAAAGGATCTGGATGGGCTCATGAACAATGTGCAGCAATCGTTTAATGGTATGGGCATGAGCTATTCAACTTCTCCAGACAACCATCAACCCTTGTCTCACTCCCAGTCTCACGCCCCTGTTCAGCAAAAGGGCTTGATGCCGTCGTCTCAGCTTCCGCCTAATGGCTCACTGCACACATTAAAGCATGGCCCTTCAGAGCATAATCGCATACATTCCCCTCAGAATTCTGCAGGATCGACGCTACAGCAACCACAGGGCCCTTCTCGACGCCCTTCACGCGATGAATCCTTTTCTCAGTCCCCACAGCCTTCAAGACCATTCCCACCACGCCAGGGCTCCCTTGGCCAGGGCCCTCTTGATGTTTTTGGCTCACCTCGGTCCCGCTCTCGCCAGCCATCACGAGACGAATACCTTGGTGTCCAGCCGCAATCGCAGCAGCCACATCCACAAACCCGCTCACCTATGCGCACGCGCGATCAATCTTCCACGCCATCTCCTCCTCGTGCGTCTCCCGGTGGTAGTACCGCATCCCCACGGTCGACTGCTTCGTCATCACGTGGTAACTGTAAATCATGTACTTTGCCCATTACTGGCAAGTCTATTTCGTCTGCCGATGGTCGTTTGACTGGTCGCTACCACAAGGCTTGCTTCACGTGTACTACATGCACAATGCCTTTTACATCTGGCGAGTTCTACGTTTATTCTGACCGTCCATACTGTGAGCGTCACTACCATAAGCTCAATGGATCATTATGTGGCCGCTGTGGGAGTGGAATTGAGGGGCAATATCTCGAAGATGAACGTGCCATCAAGTATCATGTCAACTGCTTCCGTTGTGCCGACTGTTCTAGGCCACTGACTGATGGTTACTTTGAGGTCGAAGGCCGTACCTATTGTGAGCGTGATGCATTGCGTCGGACATCACAAAGAGATGATGGCCACAACTCCAACGATCGTAATATGGGTCCTGTCGGTCCAAATGGCCCTCAGAAGGACTACCGCTCTGGTCCGCGAGGTCCAGGCCAAGGCCAAGGCTGGGGTCCGGGTTACCGCGGCGGGCCGCCTCCAAACGGCATGAAAGGACCTGGTCCTCGCGGTCAAGGTATGGGCCCACCTCACATGAGAATGCCACCAAATGGCCCAAACGGCCAACAGTCGTCGATGGGGGGTCGCGGGGGGCCGGGGGGCCCGCAGCAGTTCGTGGGATTGCCGCGGGGCCAAAAAGTGCCGCCAAGCCAGCCCGGCATGGCGCCGCCCCGGCCACAAATGAACAAGCGCATGACACGCATGGGCATGATGTAAATGAAACTTCATCACAGAGTCAGAGTCAAAGAACAGTAATTCCGAGGGAGGGATATGTTAATTCTCCTGCACTGGGTGGTATATCGAGGAAGCAGACACAATCGCCAGTGCATACACCGAAACGCAACGGGAGTCCCGCATTATCTCAGCAACTACCGCAGACACCTGTCAAGCAGATCCGGCGTCCTTATTCACCTTCAACTTCCGTGTCATCGCATCGGAGTATTGAGCCGCCTTCCACTGTTGCGTCACGGCAGCTGCAGCCTTGGTCGCAACAGCGATCTCGGTCTCAGTCACCGTCCCCCCTTGGACAGCACCGCGAACTTGATACTTCCGAACCGTTTCCGTCACCACCGCCAACCTCTGCACCAGCATCTGTTGCAGCAGCGCCTTCGCTCTCATCTTCTCCTTCACAGCCTCCTCCTGCGCCTCTACCATCTCCACCAGCAACTCTCCCGATACCAATGAAAGATTCACAGGCCGGTTCCAGTCTGCGCCACCGCCGCATGCGGTCGCGCCTCAAACCCCCTAGCAGCCTGTCGAACCTCTCGCTCTTCTCCATCTCGCCCAAACAAGTCACGGCGCATCCACTGTCGCCCCTCGTCCTCCTCACCTCCCACATGCTCACTTCGCCGTTAATCTCGCCAAGCACACACTCCCCAACGTCATCTGCAGCAGCGGGTAGATCGCGCTCGCCATCACCACACCCGAGCCCCAACCTGGGCCATGGCGTACCGGCGAGTGCACGTCGACCAAGCCATAGCAATAGCCCGAGTCCTAGCCCGGGTAGGCCATGAGACGCATATTTCCCGCTGTTTGCTGTTGCTGTTGGAGACGTGCTTCCCTAGCGAATATATGTCCCCCGTTGCTGATTTTGATTTGTTTTTATTGACATTAGCACCGCTCGTCGTTGCTTTCATTTTCTGGGGGTACCAGTGATTGATATATCTACAATTTCCCATTAACATTCAACATTTGTTGTCAACCACCTCCACATATATAATCTTTTCCCCTCCCTGTATTTAGCTCTGTCATGATTGCATCATAGTCTATGGAGTGCCCTTCCTAACTATGGGGAGGAGCACTGCTGCAGCTCATCTCCCTATTATATATACCCCTGAAGTATGTACTTGTTCCAGCCAGTACCAGTATCAGTCTCAAATGCGAAAATGGTTGTGCTCAGCACGGCGGCCTACGCTATGTATACACACAGTGCGTGGTCCGTTTGAGACACTGTGGTGCACTGTATGAATGGTGGAGACTAACCCTAATCCGCATTGGCTCTAGACTTGAAGTTGCACAGCAGCCTCCACTCTGAACTGCATCACATATTGTGGCATCAACGGTTTCCAAAACAGACATAATTATCCCTATATTTATTGTCACTGTACTACGCGTACTTATAGCAGGTGTTCTTCTCGTGGTCTATTTTCATTCCCCTCGCTCTACTTTCCGCAGCTCTCTTCTCCCCCACGCGCCGCCATGGCGCCTCCTGCTGTAAGTCTCCTCATTGAGATGCATATACAGAGGCGCATGCACAATGCACACCTCTAGTACCAACTAATAACACTTGTATAGACCCCATATCAGTTTACTTTTGGGCAGTCTAGCCAGCATCCCAATCAACAACAAAACCAGTCTCAGGTTGCCCAGAAACATTCGCGGAGCCATGGAAATGCGCCCACCCCACGCTTTCACGCAGCATCTTTCATTCCTCCAGGCCATCCCCCCAATGCATTATATAGCAGTCAGTCATCGTCTGCGCTGCTCACTAATCCCACCCCTTTTCGCGCTCCTGATGCGCGCCAGTTTCGCGCATCACAGCTACCAGAGCTGCCGCCAGTTTCTGGATCTGCGAATGCCCGCCGCGTGATGGAAGATGTAGTGAGTTCATCTCCAGTAGACCGTGTGCCAGAAAGCGATCTTGGCCTTGACGATCCCGAGGATTCAGACGCTGAAACTAGAGCCGGCGTAGGTGTGGTGCGTAGAAACAAGACACATCTAGACGATCTAGTGGACGATACGAGCCAAGACGTGGACTTGCCGGTACGCAAGAAACGCCGCGTATCAATCTCGGAAGAAAGCGTTGCGTCAATGAGTTGCGACAGACGCACTAGTTTGGGAGTTGCCGAGGACTTGATGACAGATGAAGATGGGCCCGAAGAGGCTGTTTATAGTGCAGTGCGTAGGTCGGGGGCACTACTGCAGGCAGAGATTTTCAGCGGATCTGTGTCCGGGAGGTCATCAGACAATGGCACTCAAGGGCTAGATCTTAACATGGTAGACAATGGAGGGTCAGATTACTCTCAGTCTAACACTAGCGGAGCCTCCAACTCCGAGTCCTTTGCTGGCTCTGATATCGACACTAGATTTCCCCGCTCTAACCTGTCCACGCCTACACGTGCACTTTCTACTTCACCTCCACCCCAACCAACCTTTCAGCGGGCCCCTCGCTTCCGCCCTGCCACGCAGTCTACCCAATCAACTGATCCCGAAGCTGTGCCTATGCTCTTCTCGCCACCGCCATCACGCGCCACCAAGAAAGGCGCTTCAACATATCGTCCACATGGCCTTGCAGCGGCTATGCAAGGGTGGTTGGCCCATGTTCGCGGGCTTATAGGGGATGAAGAGCAGTTGCGTATTGTGCAGGCTCATGTAACCAGGAGAATGGTTCTTGCTGAGGCAACACGAGAGAATGAGCGGCATAGCGCGAGCGCAGAGGTGCGGATTCGGGTTATGCTTGCCGGAAATGGCGAGGGCATTGCGCCGGGCCGTGTCATTGCCATAGCACCACCGACATGGTGGACTGATGTTGATGGCATTCAATGGCTGGTAGCTTCTGATTGGCGCGTCCTTGATACTGTGGGGGGCGAAGTTTCGGTCTCGGAAGAGGTAGAGTGTGGGGCACCTCAGCCTTAGGCCGATGTGTAAATGGAAAGAGGTGGCTTTCCGAAAGAAACTACACGACTTTGGACGGGGCAGTAGCTTTGAGATGTGCAGCTATCTGCGCGGATGACGTGGCCCGATGGGATATAAAAGCTGGTGCTTTACGAGACAGACAATGGCTTTTTTCCTGTTTTATTCCCTATCTGGTTATGGTCTCCTAGTCTTTCCCTGCCTGCTTCGACCCCGTCACTATGAACCTATTGTCTATAATCCTCGCATTTGCCTTCCCTATTGTTGCTGACGACCTTGCCTGCAATGGCGACGTCCGGCTCTGCAACCGGCGGTACTCCAACATCAGCCTTGTTGGCTCGCACAACTCGGCCTTTGTTGGTATTCTACCCACTAACAACCAGTATGTCTCGGTCACTGAGCAGCTAAACATTGGCGTGCGTTTTCTACAGGTGCAGACACGGGGCCATGATGGCAGCATTCAGTTGTGCCATACCTCGTGCTGGGTTCTCAACGCTGGTCCACTGAGCGACTACCTGCGCGAGGTTGCTACATGGATGGCAAAAAATCCACGTGAAGTCCTAACTGTGCTACTGACAAACAGTGATGGTATGGCTGTCGAACGCTTCGCGGAGGCAGTGCGCGATGCACACCTAGATGGGATTGTGTACAGGCCAGCTGGACAACCAGCACTAGATGAATGGCCAACACTGCAGGAGTTTCTTGATTCCGGTGTGAGACTCATTGTTTTTATGGGTAAGTTGCACCACTTAGCCGTCACGCAGACAGTATTTGAGACTTGGAAAGCTAACAAGTAGTAGACTCGTATGTTGATAGTTAGCATTTTAGGGCAGGGCCTTGCTATAAACTAACATTCGCCCTGTTGCAGCTATGCCGATACTACCAAGGTCGACTACATTCTTCCACAATTCCTGTACCAGTGGCAAAACGCATATGGGCAAACCGATAGCGCTTTCTCTAACTGCAGTATTGACCGGCCTAAGCGTATCCAGCACCCGGAGACATACATGTACATGATCAACCACTTTCTCGACATCCAACTGCCATTTGACATAATCATCCCCAATCAGTTTGAAGCCGACTCAACAAACTCGCTAGAGTCAATTGTAAAGCAGGCTGAAATGTGTGGGGTACAGTGGGGTGCCAAGCCCAATGTCATATTAGTAGGTATCCTGCCATGGCCGAGTTATCCAAGTTTGAGTGGATTATTGTGTTTCTAACTTGAGGACAGCTAGATTGGATTAATGTCGGAGGCGCAATTGAAGCGCAGAGGCAGCTCAATGGATTGGATTGAAGGAGATGGTGTGCTAGGATACATGCAATTGGGTCGGCCAGCTGCACGCCAAAATGGGCATTCGATATATTAGCTTGTGCAAATTAAAATGCTATCATAACGTGAATAAGCTACCACCACCACACGTTCAACGCTGCTGCATTGCCTTGGTCAAGGCTACTCGCTTGCTATACGGACTCAAACTCCGCTCCCGAGAAGTGTCTGCAGCGGGGGTAGTAAGGGCTGCCGAAGGAGGTATACCGGTATTTTCTCGATTCCGTTCAAAACCCTCACTACCAGGCCTGCGACGCGGCGGTGGCGAGGCCGAGCGCGAAACCGAGCGACGCTCACGGTAAGTGCCTCTTCGGCCGTTGCCATTCCGTGGCTTGGGCGATATACTACGGCGTCGCCTACTACCCGCAGCCGATTTCTTAGTATATATCGGACTGGGGCTGCGGCTAGAGCCACGGCTAGAGCCACGGCTAGAGCTGGGTCTAGGGCTCTGGCTAGGGGTTCCCGAGTCGCGATACGGCGGGCTTCTGCTCTGGCTTTGACTTCTACTAGAACTACGACTCCTGCCTCTACTGCGGCCTTCACTGTGTCTAGAGGCCTTCGTGCGTCGGACTGGCGACACCGATCTATTCGTCGATATCGTTTCGACCGATGACGATCGAGAGCGCTTGCTGCACTCCCCTCGTGCATCTCTCTCCTTACCGCCCGCTGAGCCTTCCCTTTTGTGTCGCTTAGGTAGCGGCGAGGGTGATCTTGCACGCAGCTGGAGCAGCTTTTCCTCATGAGCCTCGCGCTCGAGCTTACGCTCACGTTCTGCCTCGCGACGTGCCAGTTCAGCATCAACGGCGGCCTGTTTGCGCTCTGCAATGGAGTCATTTAGGGTTGATTGTAGTGCAGGCTGTAGCTTGGGATTGGCGAGTTGCTGCGTGCGCGACGGCCGTGGTACGTAGGGCCGCTCTTGGTTGGGGGTTTTACACTCGTAGGAGTAGTGGCGTGGCGAGCTCAGAGATGTTAGCTAGTCTAAGCAGAAAAAAAGGAGGGGAAGCAAGGAACTTATCTCGTTTCAGACACTTTTGACATTGCGTGTTAACGCTTGAGACTTGCGGGCGTGAGTTGGGTGGTGCTCGCGACCAGCCCCCACCGCGGCCGTACATTATGAAAGTTATTAGGTTTGAGATTAGACGTGGAAGTTTCAAGGGCGCAAAGCTGGCGTCCGAAACCAAACAGGCTTGAGATACAACGATGGTGCGTTGGATTGAGCTGGTCTGCCGCTCGACATACTGTTTCCTACTTTTCCTGGTTAACGCCACAAAGCCCCGACTAACCCTAGCTATCTGTCGGATTACATAAGCTGGCCCACATAAACAAGTGTCACACAAGCTGGTTTCTTATTTGGCGACCGCTTTTGTGGATTCATCTCTTCTTGGAGTCCAGTTATTCAAAACCTTAATTGAATGGCTTTTTTGGCCCTTTTTTGGCCCTTTTTTGTTTCCGTTTCTTGGGCTTGTCAAAATCTCCCTTGCGAATCCTCTGTTTTTTTCCCCCTTCTTCTTCACGTTTTTTTTCGTCTGCTTTTGTGCCTGGCTTTTCTTTTGCGTCTGTGCAGTTTAAGGGGCCTCTTGACAATTCTTGCGAGCACAAACGACAAAGCTCAGCCTTGCTTATTAAGGCTATTCTTTTTCAACTACTTCTTTCCATTGTTCGGGAACTCAGCCTTGCGTTGGTTTTTGGTATCCCCACAAACCTTCACGAACATCCGATCTCCGTCTCTCCACCATCCGGCTAGCACATCAACTTTCTTTCCCGATCTCCGTGAACCATCTCCACAGCAAATTTTCAACGACTGGCCCTGACGTTCAACGTGCCGGTGCTACCATCGTTGCGCCTCCGCTTGATGTCTATGCCTGTCCGCCTCCTCAATATGGCTTTGCCCTCACGATAATGATCTGCTCGTTTGCCTTGTCCTGATTGCCATCTAGTAGTCTTTTTTCTTTCTCTTTTTCCTCAAGCCTTCGCCTCTTTGTATGCGTTTGGTGTGCTTCCTTTTACGTGCTCTTTTCGTCTCGTCGCCTTTGCACCTTGGTCGCGTTCGTTGGCCTGACCATCGCCGCTATTAATTCTTTTCTTTTTTACTGCTGATACTTTGTATCACATCACGCTTTCGCTTGACCGATAGGATTAGCCCTTCTGTGTTGTCCTATTCTGCCCTGTATATCTATATTTTACAGTGCTGTCTGGGTCCTTGACATTACACCTCTCATCCATTCTTACACTAGGAACACCTCAAACTCCACCATTGATCATGGCTTCTGCCGTTGTCCCAAAGCCATCTTTTGCCAAGGTAATTAGAATCTGCACTCTCGCTACATGCATGAATACGGCACATCAATACTGACCCCGCCATCTTAGGTGGCTGCTACATCCATCTCTACTACAAACCAACGACGGGCTCCTGGAAACGCCGATGCTACCGTGACCAAGGAGACTGCCATGGCCTCATCTACACCCACGACCAAAGTGTCGGGGGGCAAGGCGTCCGTTAAAGTCGCCAAGCCTCCTAAATTTACCAGCCAGTCACCTAGCCCGGAAACTGCTCAACGGGGCGACATCATTGAAGGCGTCTCTAAGCTTGTCGTATCCACCCCGCCAACCCCGGCTGTCAACGTCAACGGCTCCAGTCTCTCTATAAACGCCAAGTCTGCCACTGCAGACTCTGACGACTCGCATCGCACCGATTCCTCTGACCTGGGCACCAAGCCGCCTAGTCTAGACGGTAAAAGTATTACATCTGGAACCACCACTACTTTTGCTCTCGACGAAAAAGACTCGCTCCGCCCTGATGACAGCGCCAGCGTGCAAGCTGCAGCTGATGATGATGACTCTTCTGTTCCTGGCTCGCTAGTTGCTGCCAGCCACCCCCCTCCATTCAAGTCGTGCATTTCTATTGACGCTGGGCTGTCTGGTGATATCAGTGCCCGTATCAGCCCTGCCTCAGACTCAAACCCTGATCCGGCTGTAGCGCCTGTGTCCGCCCCCGCAAATGCACTAGATAATATCTACCAGCAAGCCCCTGACGACAAGCTATTGGAAGCTATAGAGTCTGTCAAGGACCGGCAGTTTTTGTTGCGTCTTGAGATTGACGTCATCAACTTTGTCCAAGAGTCGAAGTAGGTTGGCCCACAGCACTGTATCGGCGCACATCCACACAAATACTAACACTCTACCTACCTACCCACCCATAGAGAACCTTACATGGACCTGCCCCCCAGTAACTCATTCTTCCGCATGTTGACTCATAAACTGGCTGATTATTACCACATGACCCATTCCTATGAAAAGGACAACGGCCCAGGCTTCGTTCGCATCTTCCGAACGCCGTTTTGCCGCGTACCCCCTTCCCTAGCTAGCATTGCTGCCAGCACCAAGAGTCCAACTCCGCCCCCGCCCATTTTGCCCATGAAAATTATGCAAAGGGGGGAGGATAGCAAGTCTATTGCTCCTGCGTCGTCTAGTGCTGTCCAGTCAAAGGCAGCGTCCGAGGTCGAGGGTTCTGATCAAAAGGAAAAAGCCGATCCTAAAGAGAGGAAGACGAGAGAAGAAAGAGAGGAAGCCTACAATGAAGCCCGCAAACGAATTTTTGGGGACTCTGCTACGCCTGTCGCAACTAATACTACGGACAACACGTCAGGCAAGTATCTTAACGTCAAGATCTCCATGTATCCATCTTCCTCTAACAAAGATGTAGAAAATGATGGCGAAAATGAGATGTCTCGAGCTAGTTCGGTGTCTACTAAAGACAAGAGCACAACCAACTCTCGTCGTGGTAAGAACGTTAAGCAACGCCGAGATTCTGGCACTTTCGAGTCTAGGCACAACTACGTGCAACAGTGGTCCCACCCCCAGCCGTGGGGCGGCTCTCAGCCGCAGCCTCAGTATTATGTCCCTGTCGGGACTTTGTACCAAGCCCAACAAGGTCCGCCTCAGCATCAGAACCAGAATCTAGCCCAAACGCACCCGCCATATACAGGCCATGTGCCACCTGCATATGTCAACGGCAGTGGCCAAGTTGCTGGATCTATTCCTGCCGCCCATAGCTATCCCAGCCATGGATACCTACCTAATGGACAGGTACGACTAGGACAATATATCTCTTTTTCTAGGCTTCTTAAATCTAACTTAACTTCTAGTACCCCTCGCATGCTCCTGTGAGCCGCTTTCCTCAACAAGGACACTCTACAGCCCCATATTCCCATGGCGCCTCTATACCACCACAGTGGCAATCAAGCCCTAATACTAAGTCAAGCCAATATGGCCGAGGCAGCATGCCTCCTAACCCCGCCTTGGGCCCTAATAGTGTCCATTACCCCTTTGGCCAACTTCCTATAAGTATGAATCCTTACGATGCCAAAATGCAGCATCCAATACCCGGAAGTTACAACCGGCCGGGCTATAACATGGGCAGCCAGCCTTTTATTCCTGATGCAAGAGCTCCTGCCCCCGGACAGCCTCTTCCTCCGACTCAGGCTCAGCCACCGATGCAGCCGATGTACCCCACGCCGCCACCCCAGCACATGAGTCCGCGCATGGACACCTACGGGCCTATGCATTATGGTCCCTCGCCACAGATGGCCTATGCCCAGCCCTGTATGGCCCAACCATATGCCATGGCTCCGCACATGCCGTCTCACGTCCCACCCCCGCCACCTATGGGCACGTACACTCACCAGCCAGCACCACAGCCGCACCATGTATACGCCCCGACTTACCCACATCACGTGCCTCCGCAGTCTAGACTACCGGTATATCAGACTGGAACTGGCGGGAAAGCACAGCGGACTGTCACTAAGAAGCGGAATAAGCCGATTGCTGGTACCGGCGCTGGCGCCGGCACTGGTGGGAAGACGACTGGGGAAACTTCAATACCACCAGCTTCCACGCCTGCTACAGTTTCAGCCACGAGCACTTTCTCGAACTCGTCTATGCCTGTCATTGTTGACTCAGGTGCGGCAATTGCAGCAGCGGCGGCGACAGCAAACAAGTCTGCGACGACAACATCAGCAACGGCGGGCCAGCCATTTGGAAACTTGCCGCATTACGGCAATCCAGCGACACTGCCGCAGAAGCCTACCTAGATAGCTAAGTGCTCCAGGTGCTGACTAGTCGCTTAGCTCAAGCCGACAATGTTCCCTTCTATCAAACTCAGCCTCTTGCTTTGAGCTCAAAAATACACCAAGAAGAGCTTTAGGAAGTTTGAGAGTGGTTTAGGGGGGGGGGAGAAGGTGCGTCAAGCAGAGAATGGGACATTTCATGACTTTCGGAGTTCTAGGCGTACAAAAACAACAAGGAAGAAGCAGTGAAGAGTTTAAGAAATAGGAGAGGAAGGGAGGAGGGAAAACCTTAGAAGCGAGCAAGAGAGGGAATGGAAGGACTTGAGAGGAGTCATCTTTTGGGGCTCATTTTCATCTTCTTCTGTTCCCTCTCTTTTTGACGGACTTTGGAAAGATTCATTTTTGCGTCTTTAGGAGTTTTTTTTTTTTCTTTTTTTCTTTTTTTTCTTTTTTATAGCTAGCTAATACATTATACTACTTTTGTCAAAACACTCATACGACTTTGCCATTGCAAAAGTTAACACATGGTTTCACGTCATCACATGCAATCTTAGTTGCTTGCACTGTTCTAGTATCTTTCTCATCGTGCAATGCAGACTAGACAGGACAGGACAGGACCAATGGAAACATTTAGTTTTAGAAAGCAAAAACAAGACGAAATTCGCAGGCAACAGGCTGCCGGGAAGCGTGAGAAAATAGAAGAAGACAGATGTATTTGATCTAGAGAAACCAGCCCAAGGACGCCAGACGTAAAGGGGGGGGGGATAGAGAGTGAGAGAAGGGGAGAAGGAAGAAAAAAAAAAAAAAGAGGAAAAGCAGCAACACAAGAAACAAGCAATTCAAAGGACGTGTGAAATAAGAGGGAGAAGGATAGAAACAACAAAAAGTAGCACGGGAAATGGTGGTTAGGTTGGGCAGGCGGCAAAAAGAGTAAGAGAAGAGCTTCGTAGACACTGGAGCCTGGCATCCATTGTAGCAGGTATCCAGGTAGAGAGGAATAAAAAGAACAAGGAAAAATGAAAACAGAAGACATGGAGGAGAGAGAATGAAGCCAGGGACGTTTGGAAGGGAGGAAGAAGGGGAGACAGAGGAAAAGAGAGACATACGAGACAGCCAATATATGCCTCTTGTAAACCTCCAATGTTTCCTCCCCTCCTCCCCCCAGCTTTCTTTCAGTCTTGGTGGTTGGTGCCTGTTAGTTTGAGTGCTTCGGCGAGGAAAGTGATGCTTGAGACTTTCTTGTTCTTGATTAACTTTTTTATTTTGTCGTCGTACTTGAAGATACTACAAGCCCTTCTTATTTTTCTTTTTTCCTTATGTGGTTCCGACGCCCCGTTAATCGCCTTTTTCTAAAAACAAGTTGATCTTTTTGGGGATCTTTTTTCTTTTTTTCTTTTCGTTTTCGTTTCACTTTTTACTCGGCAGACTCTCGGGGCTCGCGAGGCTCCCTGGGCTCACGCTGCTCCCGGTTTCCGCGGTTGTTGTTGCTGTTGCTGTTGGAGTTGTTGTTATTAGAGTTGTTGTGGCGCTGGTTGTTGTGACGCTTGTTGTTGTGGCGCTTGTCGCCGCTCTTGGCGTTCTCGCCGTCGGCTTTGCCCTCGCCGTCCTTCTCAGTAGCGCTAGATGACCACACACCCAGGCGCTGGGACAGCTCGATCTGAGTGCAGATGGTGTTGGCTAGGTATGAAACCATCAGCACATCCTGGATGTGGTTGTTGAAATCGCGGTCAATCTGCTCCGCGCTGACCTTGGGCGTCAAAGACAGTGAGTTCATGAGGAACTGACCGATTGCCGTGTTGGGCTCCTCTTCCTCGTCGAGCACACCACTGATCCACTCACTGACGCGACTCAGGTGGTCCAAGGTGGTCTCAAGCGAGCGCGAAAGGCCCTCAATGTCAGACACAAGAGGTGCAGTACGAGTCTCCGAGTCCTTGGCGCCCGAGATGGCCTCAAGGGCGCTCTGCTCAGCCTCGCTGGTCAGCACCTTGTGCGGGACGCGAATGAACATGCAGCTCTCAGCAGCGCGCTCAGCATTAACGGCGACGGGAGCGCTGATGTAGCAGCGGGTCTCGATGTCAGCGGCGGGGTCGGTCGACATAGTCAGGTGAACTGCAGGATGCGGGGCAGTACCAGTCTCGGGCGAAGAGAAGAAGTTCTGAATCAGGGCGCTGAAGCTGTTGAGCTCATGTGAGGTGGTGTACCAGCCAAGCAGGCTGTCACGCGGCGACGCTTTGAGCGTCAGAGCCAGCATGTGCTTCTGGTACTCGAGGTCCATCTCGACTTGGTCGGCATTCTCCTTGTGCGGGATGGCAAAGGTGCTGCGGACCTCGACCTCAGAGCCATCCTCTGACCGCGAGCCAACAAGGGCACCGATGCCGCGAGTGGTCTGGTTATTGTCAATGTCACGGCGAAGGGCATGGTCCAGGATGGACAAGACGGCCTGAGACTGGATGTTGACGCTAATAGGCGAGGAGCTGATGTTTAGGCCGGCCTGGGTGGGGACGACTGGCCGGGCCAGGTGAAGGAAATTGGCGGTTTCGGTAGCCATGTTGGGTGGAATATCGGGGGAGTAGAGCGAGCGTCTAGAATCGGAGGAGACCTGGGGTGGTAATAGAAGGAACGGGGAAAAGAGACCAGAGCGGAACGGGAAAATAAATAAAGAAAAAAAGATTCAGTGGCCCGGAGAGACAGATGGAACAAAATAGAGAAGGAGTCAGAAAGACCAGCGATAAAAAGGAGACTTGGAGGGGGAGGGTCCTCAAAGTTGCAAGCAGCTTTTCGCGGGGCATCGACCAGAGGGGAGGAGCCTTGATCTGACGGAAACGAAGACAATTGATTTTGCTGAAGTGGGGCCTCGCCAGTAGCAAACAGTTGGCCCTTGAATTTTTGCCTTGGTTGTGCGAATGCTTGGGTCCGATAACAGATTACGAAGTGTGGCGTCCAAGACTTGGAAGAAGAAAAAAATGCATAGGCTATGACCCCACAATGTGTGGCGCCGATAAGATCTGTGTGGCGTAAAAAAAGATGGCTTTGCGACGACAGCATTTTGCGACAGCACTTTGGATGCTAGACTGGGTGTCTTGGGAGCTGGAATTGCTGGCTTTTTTCCTATCTTACATACATAAATTTCGAGCATCCTATTTCGTCCAGACTACTTAGTTCGGAGACTTTGGTCAATACCCAAGCTTTGCTGTCCCTCTTGTCGAAATTGCTTTATTCCCCCATCGCGTATGAGTTTCAGAGGTCGCGGCGGTAGCCATGGAGGCGGCCGTGGCGGTGGCCGTGGCGGTGGCCGCGGCGGCGGTCGCGGGGGGTCATTTAGGGGGCGCGGTGGTCGAGGAGGCGGTAGAGGTCGGGGTCGGGGCCGTGGAAGAGGCGCTGCTACCTTTGCTAATGCCCGTATGGCGGATGACGACGAGTAAGTACCGGCACCATACTCGAAATTACAGTATGCCCCTCTAACTTTCCCTTTTCTTTCAGAGATGTCAGCTCTTCCGGTGAAGACAATAGCGATACAGATATGGACAACGCGGAGTCCGAATCTGAAGACGAGGCGCCTGCTGCCGCTTCGTACTCAGCCTTGCTGCAAAGCTTAAAACAAGATGCTTTGCCGTCTAAGAGGCGAAAGCTCAACTCCAGCGATGCCGTAGCCTCTGCTGGCGCGGATGAGATGGATAGTGACCAGAGCGGCAGCGGCCAGGACATGCATAGCGATGAGGACTACGACGACGAAGATGGAAACGAGAGACACCAAGACATCGACCTTGTGGACGAAGACGAAGACGGGGATTCCTCTGCTGACGAACAGCAATTTGACGACGACGACGACGACGACGATCAGGAAGATATGGCAGATCCCTTTGAATCACACTTTTGCTCGCCCAATGAGACGGCCGTTGCTAACAAAGTCCGCATGGTCAAAGGTGCACAATGGTCTATCAAACGCTCGGCATCCAAGGTTACTCGAGTTGTCACTACATATCTTGACGACGGTTCGGCCGTGCCTGTTGCTACGCGCATCTCCGGTCCCGGGGTTCTTAAGATCAAGCACAAGCTTCAGGAGATAGCCACGACTATGATGCCAGCCTTCAACCCAGCACAATCGGAACTTGCCGCACACTTGTTCAACTACCGCGATATTCTGTACTGCCAACGCACGCCACAAAATGCAGAGGGCCTGCGGAACCTAGTGTGTCTACATGCCCTCAATCATGTTTTCAAGACACGTGACCGTGTCATAAAGAACAACCAGAAGCTGGCGCAAAAGGGAGACGCCGAAATGGAGCTCCGTGACCAAGGCTTCACGCGACCCAAAGTGTTGTTTATTGTGCCGACACGCCACTCATGTGTTCGCCTGGTTGAGGCGATTGTGGCCTTGAGCAAGCCCGATCAGCAGGAGAACCGCAAACGCTTCGATGATGCATATCTCGAAAAGGAATCCAAGTTTGGAGATGACAAGCCTGCAGACTTTCAAGACCTGTTTGAGGGCAACGACGACGACATGTTCCGCATTGGCGTCAAGTTCACACGCAAGACAATCAAGTTTTTCTCGCAATTCTACAACTCGGATATCCTAATTGCCAGCCCGCTGGGACTGCGCATGGCGATTGGCTCCGAGGATGACACTAAGAAAAAGATTGACTATGATTTCCTCAGTTCTGTCGAGTTGGTGGTCATGGACCAAGCTGACGGGCTACTGATGCAGAACTGGGAGCATGTGGAGCAGATATTCGAGAATCTCAACAAACAACCCCGCGATGCGCACGGCTGTGACTTTAGCCGTGTACGCAATTGGTACCTCGAAGACTGGGCCAAGTTCTTTCGCCAAACCGTGGTACTTTCGGCCTTTAATACGCCCGAGCTAGCCGAGTTGATGCGTACAAACTGCCACAATATAGCAGGAAAACTACGTATGCAGCCCGAATACACAGGTGTTCTTCAACAGCTGGGTGTGCATGCGCGTCAGACCTTTGTCCGTTTCGACTCACGGAGTGCTGACAAGGACCCCGAAGCCCGCTTCGAATTTTTCAAATCAACTATAGTGCCTCTACTCGTCAAGCGTGCTAAGGACTCGACTGGTACATTGCTCTTCATCCCGTCATACCTGGACTTTGTGCGTGTACGCAACTTCCTTGCCAACGATGAATCGGTGCAGAGCCTGACGTTTGGCACTATCTCCGAGTATGCCGACGTGCCTGAAGCGTCACGTGCGCGCTCACACTTCCTTAATGGCCGTCACCGGGTGCTGCTATATACCGAGCGAGCTCATCATTTCCGTCGGTATCGTATTCGCGGCGTGCAGCGCGTTATCATGTATGCGCCGCCGGACAATCCGCTGTTTTACAAGGAGATTACTGGTGACTACTTTGTGCGCAGCGAACAGGATGCAAAGTTAGTGGCCGGCGAGGGCGTGGTTAGGGTTATGTTTTCCAAGTACGATGCCTTTAGATTGGAGCGGATTGCCGGTAGTTCTAGAGTGGGTAAGATGTTGACGGAGCGTGGAGATACCTTTGATTTTGTGTAGAGGCGGGAAGAGAAAAGTAGAAGGGACTTGTAGGATTCATAGCTTATGTTTTTTGCTTTCATACACAGAACTAACTCCCGCTAAAGAACTGACAACCGCAGAAATCTTTGTATAATAGCTGAGGCGTTTATTTTGTGTTTCGTGCTTGAGTGAGAAGTTCAAGTTGGAGTAGAGGCTGAAGCCTATATACTAATAAGAATACAGGCGGCTGTTGTTGCATGACATACTGGGCTAGGTCGGGCGAGTTAGAAAGAGTGATGGAACGGCTCATTTCCCAACTTTCATTTTCTTGACGTTTCTTTCAAAGCTGTAGGAATTCAATTCTACAGCTGATATATAACGGACGAATGAACATCATGATGGCGGTGGTGGCTATGATGCCATGAATATGATATGATACAAGGCTGTAACGTTGGACGGTACAGCGTTACTAGTAGTTCCAGGTTTCGGTGTATCCTGAGTTGGTATTTCTCCCTCTTTTGCCTCTCCTGTCTCTCTCTTCCTCTCTATAGCTCTTTCGCAACGACGTGCTCGGGCTTTAGGTCTTTCTTTAACACACGTCCATACTTCTTTAATAAGCGCTCGACCATTGCCTCGAACTCCTCCGATGGCCGACCGCGTGTGACTTTCTTGACATTGAGCTTGGTAATGTCCGTGGATGGTGCACCCCGTGCCCGGTCGCGTGCTACCGCCATGGCGGTCATCATGAAGCGCGAGTCGCGCGGGCCATCGACGAACTCCAGAATGGCCGACTCTGCTTGATCATATGTATCGTGTGGCTCAGTACGCGTTACTCGTGTGTAGCCGCCGTCACGCGCAGCGTAGCGGTTCTTGAGTGTGCTGAAGACTTTTGGGAGGAGATCATGGGGGGTCTACGGAAGTGATAATGTGTTAGTAGGATAGTGTATTACTTTGCAATGTGCCTTTAATTTATCGTTTTACACAGAGAAACTTACGTAGAGCATAGCCTGAACCTGCTTGCGGCTCGTGACCGAGTCCCGCTTCGCCAACGTGACTAGCTTCTCGGCCATGCGCTGCGTCTCTTTGGCCTTGGCGTATGTTGTCTTGATGTGTTCATGCATGACTAGCTGCGTGACCTGGCCGCGCAAAAGCGCCTGGCGAGCGGCCGAGGTACGGCTGAGATGTCTGTACTTCACGTGACCGCCAGCCATTGTGGACGATGCTTTGCGAGTGTCCTCAGAAGGAGTTTTCGGCTGCTGGAATTCCAGAAGAGCGTCTAATGTGCTCTTGAGAAAAAGGGCCCAAAGAAAATAGAAGTCGGGGAGCAGGGTCAAAAGGAAGATCTCGTCTGCAGTTCGGGGCCTATTGTTGGTCGTCGTTAGACGACAATGAAAAGCTTCTATGGAGACCAAAGAGGGGTCACGTGACCGTGAAGTGAGATAGCTGTGTAAATTTACACCTTGGCAGAATCCACACGTGTTTACAGCCTATTTAGGCCACATGCCCCACTTGAATGTGTGCAAATCGTCCAGCTGGATGTCAATTCTGCCCAGCCCTGGAAGAATAGCACCCACTTGGCGATAACCTCATCCGGGTCAAGGCCGAAGCTTCAAGCTTGTCAAGTTCCCCGCAACAGCCCTGAAAAGCAACACGAAGTGGCCCAATTAGGTGACCAATTACTTCCCCTCTTTTCGAATAGCGGCTGAATACTGTATCTTCAGCTAGGCTCCCTTCTTGGTTGTTGTTTGTGTGCTTAATCTACGGACATCTCGGCCTTGTCCCTGTGCTAACACGATGGGTTTCAACTCTGGCTTTGTATGTACTCCTTATCTTGCCTAGCTTCACGTTTCTTGAATCTTTTCTCCCATATTAACTCGCCATTCTCTGTGGATATAGGCTGGCGGCGTAACCGTCACGCTTGGCCTCGTATACTTCTCGCTCCTGACGCACCAGCGCAACCGCGAGTACCAATCCCTTATACTGCGCTCACATAACGCGCAGCTGGCTAGCTCGCTAGATCCGGTCCCGGCACTTGCTCCTCCATCACGTGCCGAGATTGAGGCGGCTGCCCGTGCCAACATAGTTGATGCCTCCAAAGACCGCTGGAACCGCGAACTCCAGAACGCCGTGCGCTCAGTGCAAAATACGGATTGGGATGAAGTTAGAGAACGCATGGAAACCAGCGCACAACAGCTTTGGGTGCGCGTGACAGGCAGCCGCGTATAAAGTAGGCTGGCTCTATCGCACACTGGAAGGGTTAAGAAGATTGCGGTTACATTATTATATTATGGTCCACACAGCGTTTCCTAAACCACATTTTTTTCCGTGACAAGAAAAACATTGTTAAAAATCACATTTAATCCTCACATGTAGATAGAGGTAAAAGGAGTCGGTGTACAAAGCGGAGAGTGTGTATACAGTAACGCGCCAACGCCGGTGTTCCAAGCACGCAAAAGCAGGTAATAAAACAAAAAATTGCAAGAAAGAAAAACCAAAACCTCTTCCCAATAACGCCAAGTTCCATATAGTTCCATGTAGTAATATATGCCTCCCATATAGCCTCCGCGTTCGTCTACCAATGCACCAGACAAATCTTGACTTGGCATCAGATTACAGCCAGTCTAGCAGCTCGGGCGTAAAGTACGAAATGACAATTGTTGCACCGGCCCGTAGAATTGACTCAGTGGACTCGAAAATCATATCCTTGAGGTTGAAAACGCCCGCCTTGGCACCCGCGTGAATCATGGCAAATTCGCCACTGACTTGGTATGCAGCCACTGGCATGTCTGATGCTAGAGCCTTGGCATCGCGGATAATGTCCAAGTACTGGCCGGCAGGCTTGACCATGATAATGTCGGCACCCTCTGTAATGTCACGTACAATAGCACGGCGAGCCAGGCCACGACCCCCCGATGGCAGCTGGTAGCAACGGCGATCGCCAAACGAGGGAGACGAGCCAGCAGCATCGCGGAAGGGCCCGTAAAGTGCGCCAGCAAACTTGGCCGCATATGACATGAGGGTGACGCGGTGAGAAATGCCCTGCTCAATTAACTTCAGCTTAATGGCCTTGATGCGACCATCGTTCATATCGGAAGGGGCAACGCAGTGAGCACCAGCCATAGCGTAAGCAACGGCGACATCAGAGATGCGGTGAACAGACAGCTCATTGTTGAGCGAGCCATCTTCGCGCAAGATACCACAGTGGCCGTGTGACGTGTACTCACAGAGACACACGTCGACACAGATGTACAGGTGTGGGAAGCGCTGACGTAATAGACGGATGGCGCGAATTACAGGGCCTTCCGGGTCGTCGGCCGATGTTCCTAGGGCGTCTTTGGAGCCAGGACGCAGAGGCACGCCGAACAGGATAACAGACTTGAGGCCCTTGTGCACGAGCGGCTCGAGGAGGGGCACGAGGCGGTTAAGGCCAACGCGGGACTGGTTAGGGAGGGAGGGAATAGGGGTTTCCTCATCGTCATTATCGGTAACAAAGATGGGGTAGATGAGCATGTCCTAGGCAAGAGAGAAAAGAATAGCGGTGAGCACGGCTGTGTGTATAAGTTGTGGAAGCGCAAGGTCCATCTTACTTTGGTCAATTGATGCTCTGCCTGCCAGCTCCGGGCCAGCGGATGGTAGTATCCTCCATGCAGCTGGCTGGCAATGTCGCCGGAGATGCTAACAGTAGTAGCGGCAGTGCTTGTGTATGACGGCCGCGATATGTTTGAGCGGTCGTCGACAGTTGAAGCTGAGCTGGAGTGGTCGGTTCTACGGCGGGAAATGCCGGAGTCGCGGAGAGCGAGGTCTTGCACAAGGCTAGAAAAGGACATGGTTATTGCGAGCGAGGAAAAGAACGAAGAAGAAGGAAGAAAACGGGCTGGAGAGAGGAGGATAAAGGAGGTAAAAGGACGAAATAGGAGGGAGGTGAATCAAGAAGAGAAGAGGTGTATCAAAGCGGACGAAAAAAAAGAAAAGAAAAAAGAAATGCTTTTTTTTTTCGTTCTTTAGCGCCCGCTCCATGTAAATTTCGATCAGTTAAGGGCCTCTTGGCACTTAGCAGGGTAGTATAGAAGCTTAATATGGGTCTAAGGACAAGACCAGCGTGCGGAGTCGTGGGTTTTCACGAGGTCTGTCTTTGATTATTGTGTATATCATTACTATGATTTCAATTGCTTCCTGCACTTCGATATCTCTGATCTCTTGCTATCTAGATCACTTCCGTCCGTCCCTCTGTGTCTCCGTCCCTGTCTCTCCGTCCCTGTCTCTCCGTCCGTCCGTCCCTCCTTTCTTCCTCCCTCCCTCACCTAGCGCCTCTTAACCAATAAGCTATACACCATTTATAACCCCATAAAACTTCTTTTGCCATCAAAGTTTTTGGCCAATTACAGAGCTTTTAAAATGGCGAATATCTATTTCTCAAAGAACTACTAACTTTCAGCCTAAAGCTGACTGATATCTGCTCGCTTAATGACTGGCCTCACTCCCGTTTTTCTCTAAACTACAACCCCTGTCAGCTAGTGAAGGCGACATTTCTCGGCGAAACCCCCGAACCTTGCCTCGTTCCCCTTATCCCTTGCTCGCCGTTTATGGTAGTCTGTTTCAAGCAGGGTTTGTAAGTAGTTGTTGAAACGCCAGCATCAAACAAGGATTGCGAGCAAGTTTGCGGAGGTCCATGAACGGGTATATAGCGTCTATTATGTAGATCGGTGCGCTATGTGGAGCGCATGATGCTGTGCAATAGCTTCCTACGCTGACATCGCATCGCTGCTTACATCGGTGACGACGACTTGGCACAAACAAGATTCAATAGGGCTATTTGAAGGCTAATATTACCGTCGTGGAGTTCCTTTTTGGTGTTGTGAGTTTCCCCCACCCCACCAGCAGCACCTAGACCCGGCTATTAGTCAGCAAACACGTATAATTTCTTAGCCCAACACCTAACACGGGCCGGGCGTTAGACATTTCCTGAGACATCAGCTCTTTTCCGTGTGCCGCTAACAAAGATTGGTGGTACATTTCCTGACTTTCCTCAGCCCATTCCCCCGGTGCTCTGCCCGTCCTTTTTCGTTTCCGGCATGTCCCGTTAGTTTTCTTTTGGTACGTAATCTCAATCTTGGCCTTGCAGCACAACGCGAATTGATTGCAGATGGTGGTGGTGTGTGTAGATTATCTATCTAGCCTCTTGATCCTTGAAAGGATCGTGGAATGTATCAAGGAACCGGAGAACCTGTCTAGAATACCAAGGCCTTATGGCCTATGTGACCCGATCGGTAGTACAGAATGAGAGTCGATCTGCGAGAACCTTGAACCAGCCTTCACTTCAAGAGTTTTAGAGTCTACTTTGGCAGAGCCGCTAGCTACTTCCTCAGCTGCAGCTGTAGAAAATGCTGTTAAATTGGTAGTGTGCCGCAGAACAGAATATCAACAAATCTGCAACTGATACTGGGCCACATCAAGACCTATATCTATTTGATAAGTTATGCACCAACGCGCGAGTTATAGGGATGTAAATCTACCGATTTGCTCATCTAACAGCCGCTTTTTCACCATGGTTTCAGTGTTGTACTAGCCATAGCCGTAACTGGGGCTAGTATTGAAACGTTACCAACTCTATCCACAACGTATGACATATCTACTAGATGTAATGTGAAATGTGGGAAGTGACCAGGGCTACGTCTGCAGCGACCACGCTTTCTAGGCCAGTCAAAATCGGTCGGGATGAACTTGAACTCGTCGATGCTAGCCCTGGTCACAATACCTCATGCGAAGCTCTTATCCAGGAAAAAAAGAAGAAATTTCTGGGCTGGAATATCGTAATATCGAGCGTTAGCACGGGTATTCATGGTGTTGTTGGGATTCGCGGCGACAAATCATTCTCTCGGCACTAAACAAAATGGCGAGCAGCTCAAAAGCTACCCATATGCGACTTCAAGACAAGTATGGCGGTGCCCGTGGATACTTTAGATTCAATGTTGAAAGTGGCCTACAGAACGACGCCATTGTGAGCAAAATGCCCCTCGATAATAGCCACCGGTGTTCTTTTTCGTCATGTAGCGCGCTCAAAGCGCGATCCTAGCCCTTTTGGGAAAATGGTAAATATCAGTGTTACCTTTTTAATACAAGATATACTCGCCCGAGTTCATCACACGACATAAGACAGTATGTGTATTCAATGGGGGTGGATGGCTTCATAAGCTGATACCTCAACGGCCAGTGGAATTGACAAGCAGCGCAAAGCCCGATGGCTGTCCTGGTCAATCAAAGAAAATGAAGTGACAAACACCCTAGCTGTGAGCGAGAGGTGTATGTAAGAAATAAAAGCGAGGGTCCGGTCTGACTTCAACATGGTGGTCTTGCACCCTGGCATCTCGCCTTCTCCCACTCTGACAGGCGCTTCGATTCTTCTCTTCCTTTTTGATTCGGTCGTTGATAGTTCGACAGCCACAGCCTCGGCCCACTGGACACAGAATTCTCTTAGCTTTGCTGTGGACCTTCTTGTCACTGCAAACCGCCTGGACCGTTCTAGCGCCTTCTCGTAAAATAGCAGTCGACAAGGCGTTGAGGAATACAAACCGGGCTCTTGTAGACGATAAATATCTTCGAATCAAATAACCAGACAAAAAAAAGACGGGTTGCATTCTAACCAAAATAGGGGTGTAACCCTAGCTGTCGCCGATGATGATTATGTAAGCAACAGCCCTACCAGGACCCGTGCCATCAACAAGCCTAGCTTGGAAAGATTGAGAACCGATTTGACTACTTTGGCGATGATTTCCTTGCTCTGTCTTGTCGCCCTTTCTTGTAATTTAGTCTGATGTTTGGCTGATCCCGATTGCTGCTCAATCTCTGCCCAAGAAAAGCGCTCAACGGATTGAAGTGACTCTTGTCGACGGACAGACGACGCGCCTTTGTTTCTATGGCGGTTTCTTTACCTCCTCTTTTGCGCCTTCTATCTTCCTCTTTCTGCTTTTCTCCTTTCTTCTTCACACACTCTTTCTTGCCTTGTCTATTCTAATCTTCCCCGCTACAATGCCCTCTTCAGATCCCAACGCGACGACGCCCCAGTCACAACCGCCTCCGCCAGATGACGTGGACGAGGAGTTCTGGCAGAAACAAGACGCTGCCGACGAAGATGCGATTCGCAATTTCCTCAAGGGCGCAGAGGACCCCGATAACGACCTCAATGCCTTTCTCACCAACGAGACCATCGACCAGTCCGGAAAGGCCGATGATGCTATGGACTATGGCGACATTTCGGACGATGATGACCTACCAGATGAAGAGCTACCAACTGCTGCCGCCGCTCCCACCACAACGGCCGGCTCTTTAGTCGACTCCTCCGCTGAGGCTCCTGATTTAACGGACGATAGCGCCCCCAGAAACCCCAATAATGACGGTACAAACGACAACGATTTTGATGCCGACGATCTGTTTGGCGAAAGAGACTCTTCACCGTTTGGTAATCTCTTTGGTCCGGAGACCCCAGAAGAGCCGGCCGAAGGCAATCCTGCTCCCGAGCCGACGACGGCTGCTGATCCTGCCATTGTCCCAGAGTCCAGTTTTCGCGATCCGCCCTTTCAAAGCACTGATGCTGAAGACTTTGACATGCTGGCCGCCGACCAGACCAACCAGGACCCTGATATCCCGCCAGCTATAGAATCAGCCGAAGAGTTGCTCAAACAAAAATGGCCTGGTTTCAAGCAAGGCGTTGTGCTAGAATGGAACTCCCTACTGCCGCCGAAGCCGTCCAAGTACATCCCCAAGAAACCCTTGCGCAAAATGAAGCCACTCATCACGTCAAAGCTCTCGTTGGATATTGCGCCCGATCACGAAAAGATTTTCCGCCTCCCTGATAACAACCGCCGCAAAGCTTACGACTCTGACAATTCTCACTTTGTACAGCTGGGCCTTGCGAAAGAGGCCCGTCAAGCAACTGCCGACAACGAAATCAACCTCGACAATGATGAAGATGACGATCCTATTGGCGGTTTCACCCTTCAGGATATTGCGACCGTGTGCTTTGATTTCTCTGCTGATATTGAGTCTGCGGAACGTCTCATTACCGCTACTGAAACTGATGCTATGGAAATTTCAAAAACCAAGCAGTCAGCGGTGGGAAATGATGCTGACGGCGAAGGTGACGATGAATGGGATGCTATTTTTAAGGATGTAGACAATGAACGGCCGAAGAAAAAACCACGCGTTATTGATACACGGCTGCCCGACATCCCTCGCTACACTGCTCCGGGCTTTGACGACTTTGAGAACCATACAAAACGGCTGGGCAAACGCGTTTATGTCGATTTCACAGACCCTCACCTACATCTTGAAGAGGTGTCGGTCGAGGTCCTCGCCAAGCGTCAAAAGATCGAGGCATCTAATAAACGCATTGCTACCGGCAACCTTGGTCGTCTAACCAAGAGCCGGTTCAATATTGCCAACGACGACGCCTACGAAATGCTTAAAGAAAACCACAAGCACAAGGTTCGTGCCACCCTTGGAAACATTAATGTCGAGCATAGTTTGCCTGCTCTCAAGCTGGCTTGGCCATACTACAAGGTCAAGCTGGACGAAACCCCCGACCGGTACCATCGACCGCCGCTCCGAACTCGCCAGTTTGTCAACCGCGACATAGAATTCCACCGCCGCGGCCACATTAAGAAAAAGCTCACTAAGGGCAAGGCCCACGAGGTCTTTCGCGAAACCAAAGACTTGTCACTTAACGATAATTCATCGGCAGTCCTGTTCGAGTACTGTGAGCGTGTACCAACCGTGCTGTCCAAATTTGGCATGGCCAACCGTGTCATCAACTACTACCGTAAGGTTGACGCGACCGATGAAAAGATGCCCGAAAAACTAGAAGTCGGCGAGACCCATGTCTTACTGCCCGAGGACCGTTCCCCCTTCTCGATTTTTGGCACTGTCAACCCCGGCCAGATTGTGCCTACATTTCACAACCAAATGTACCGGGCCCCGCTGTTCAAGCACAAGGTGCGCACTGGTGATTTCTTACTAGGCCGCTCTAGCACTGGACTCAACGGTTCCAAATGGTATCTGCGCAACATTGATCACATTTTTGTTGTTGGCCAGACGTTTCCATCCGTCGAGGTGCCCGGCCCGCATAGTCGCAAGGTCACTAATGCTAGCAAGAATCGTATCAAAATGATCAGCTACCGGTTAATGCACAAGGATCCGAGTCATTTGGTCAATTTGTCTGATATTACAAGACACATCGCCGACAGCACTGACGCACAAAACCGCCAGAAGCTCAAGGAGTTCCTTGCATACGCTAAATCTGAGAAGGGTCAATGGAAACTGCGTGATGGCGAGGTTTTGATGGATGAGGAGCGTATCCGCGCCATGATCAAGCCAGAGGACACGTGCCTTATTGACGGCATGGCTCTCGGTCTAAAGATGCTGGAGGATGCTGGTTTCGATCCCAAAAACGCGGTGTTGGACGACGAAGAGTCAGACGATGAGGACGAAGGCGGCCACAAAGCCAAAGGCTCCAAGAAGAACCAGGAAAAGGCAGAAGAGGCCCTTGCCGACAAAATGGCGCCATGGAAGACCAGTAAGGCCTTCATAGATGCTTGTGCCGGCAAAGCCATGTTGCAGCTACACGGTGAAGGCGACCCCACAGGCCACGGGCTGGGCTTCAGTTTTATCCGTACGTCGATGAAGGGCGGCTATATTGAAGCCGTGCAGGGCCCGCTTGCTACCTCTGCCGACGCTATGGAGCGACAAAAGCGCGAGAACAACGGCCATGCCTACAACGTCAAGCGGCAGGAAGCCATGTATCGTGACGGTATCAGCGAGATTTGGGAAAAACAGCGGGCTACACTATCGGACCCGCAGCTGCATGACGATAACGACGTTTTGCACACAGCTGACGAGGACGACCGCTTTAGCGGCCATCCTTCTACCGCAGCCACTGCTGGCCACGGCCAAACTCCTATGGCTGAAGATGGCTTCAGCCAGATTAGCGGTTTTACCTCGGCAAGCCGCGCGATCAGTAAGAAGAAACTGCGCATCACGCGCCAAGTCCGCCAGCCAGATGGGTCAGTTGGTGTAGTTGAAGAAATTGTTGAGGACCCAGTGGTAATTGCGCATTATCTAAAGCGCCGCGACGAGGCAGACATCAACCCAACCAAGTACGTATCTGTGTTTGTGACCTCGTCTGGGGTTTCTACATTCACCTCCCAAAGTTCCCTGCTAACTAATTCCCCAGCCTTTACGATATTCTGCCCACAGGCAATGCTGATCGCGACCGGCTAGGCATTAAAAAGTATGTGCTAGTCCCCTTTCCCCATTTTCCTGCTATCCCCGTACACACTTTACACAGACACGGCTGGCATTACATTTACTAACACGGGGTTTGCTGATAAATAGGGTTGAAGAGGAACTCGCTCGCCTCAAGAAAAACCGCGAACGTCGCAAGACTCGCGAAAAACAAAAAGAGTTGCACCGTCGCGTCGGGTCCGGGGGGGTTATGGAGTCCTTCTCGCCCGAACCTGGCACACCCGCGAGTGCAACCGGCCCCTCGCCTTCGACACTCATTTCTGGAACCATCCTCCCGGGCGCTAGCACACCGGGTGGTGCCGGTGCCACTGGAAGCAACGGCGCAGCCGGAGCAGCTGCCACCACCGTGGATATTAAGTCTGTCACGGGAACAACGCGTAAGTGCGCCAATTGCGGCCAGGTTGGGCACATCAAGACAAACAAAAAGCTATGCCCGCTGCTCAACGGCACGATCAAGAACGACAGTCCGCAAGAAATCGGTGGCTTTGGCGGGTTTTCCGCGCCTACGCCATCATCTGCAGGGGGTATGGGTGCAGGGTCGCCATCTATGTGAATTTCAAGAGCGTTGAAGGATGGGTGACAATTAAGATATATTGCGCATATCTTGCGCGCGTGGGGGAGATAGAAGGTTGGCTGGCGGGTGAGGGAGGAGGGAGAAGGGTGTGAAGAAGGGGAAGCAGCTGGCTGTTGAAGCATTGTGAAGCATTGTGTAAAGGCGTTTTCTTTTTCTCAAAAGGTTGGGACTTTTTTTTTTTTTTTTTCTATTCTTGTTTTTCGTATAGCAAGCATTCACAGATTTCCATAAGCTGTATGTATAATAAGGGCAATAAACTGAAGAGTGACGATGATCATGAGTTACGCAGTTGGTATATACAGCTGCGGCGAATTGGCTAGTGAGATGCGTATATACATCCTTCACAAGGTATAGAGCTGTTAGCTGCTCCAGGCTGACCGACACGTGCTATAGAAGCCCCCGCGCTACAGAGACTCAGCGAAGGCGGGCATCATAATGTAACAAAATGTTGGAGGAGCTCAACCGTAGCATGAGCCTAGGCACTGGTATCGTATGCTCTTGCAAGCTCGTGTTGAGATGCGAGAAGCGAGGGATGATCGGCTGCTAGAGTCTTCTCCCGCATCGCTACTACGTACTCAAACATGGAAATAGCCTTCTCGGCCTGGCCGCTATCAAGATATGCTCCGGCAAGCTCATGCTGAGATTCTAGGAGCGATGGATGATCAGCCTCCAAAGTCCTCTCTTCCACCAATAACAGACGTTCAAACATAGAGATCGCCTGGTCAAATTGGCCATTGACAAGATACGTTCTGGCAAGATCATGCTGGCATGTTAGGAGCTTTGGATGATCAGCTGCCAGAGCCTTCTGCCTCATTTCCACTATGTGCTCAAGCATGGGAATAGCCTTCTCGACTTGGCCATTGTCAAGATATGCCCCTGCAAGATTGTGTTTGGATGTCAGAAGTGAAGGATGATCAGCTGCCAGAGCTTCTTCTTCCATCAGTAACAGACACTCAAACATAGAAACCGCCTCCCCAACCTGGCCACTGGAAAGATAAACCCTGGCGAGCTCATGTTGGGTTGCCAGGAATAAGGGATCGTCAGCGCCCAGCGTCTTCTGTTCCACCACTAACAGACGCTCAAGCGTGGAAAGTGTCTCCGTTGTTTGGCCATTTTCGAGATATGCCACTGCGAGATTATGTTGAGATGCTAGAAAGGAAGGATGATCAGCTGCTAGAGCCTTCTCTTGCGTCACCAACACATGCTCAAACATGGAGATTGCCTTCTCGATTTGGCTATTGTTGAGGTGTGCAACCGCAAGCTCATGCCGAGATATCAGGAGTTCCGAGTCATCAGCTACTAGCGTCTCCTCCCTCATCTCAACTACATACTCCAGCATGGAAATTGTCTTCTCAGTCTGGCCGTTGTCAAGATACGCCCGGGCAAGCCCATGTTGCGAGGTGAGGATATCCGGATGATTGGCCGCTAGAATCTTTTCCTCCATCACTAGCACATGCTCTAACATGGAAATGGCCTTTTCGACTTGGCCATTTTTGAGATATGCTACTGCCAGGTTGTGCTTGAATATTAGAAGTGAAGGATGATCAACTGCCAGAGCCTTCTCTTCCATGGCTACTACATACTCATGCATGGCGACAGACTCTTGAGTATAGCCGTCCTTGAGCAGGCATCTGCCTACTTTGAATGCCAAGTCTGAAGCATCCGTCGAATTGGCTTTTCCCGTGCCGATGAGGCGCCGTGCATGGGGCAAGTATTGGCGCCAAAGGTTTCGGTTTTCCCATTCGTCGTCTGGAAAGGCTCGGGTGACATGCTCAAGAGTATCTAGCCATCGTTCTTCTCTGTTTTTCAAGCCTTCGCACCACAGCTGTGTTGTAAGGTGCACCAGACTATGCATATCGAATAGCCCGGGAGTCTGTTGTCTGCGATGGAAGCCATATCCCAGTAGCATTCCGACAGCATCTGCCATTTGTTTCTTGGTCTCGAATTCTGGGAAAATGGACTGGGGAATAGCTTTCGGATCAATTTGTGCGATAAAATGGAGTAAAGCTACTGCCGGCTGAGAGGCTCTCCGGATTTGCTCAAACGTAACGAGCCAAGTAGTAGCCACCGCGCCTTGCGAACGGTCGTGGTGGGTTTCGTCAGAGTGTCCATCTCCTAGCAGCTCCATCTTGTCCTTCTGTGTATGCCTTAAGAGCCCAAGATAATCACAGAGCGAAATGCTCTTCATGAACATGTAGTCCGCTGCCTGTGCAACTGCCAGAGGAAGATAGCAGAGTTCTTCGAGGAGCCCATTTATCGAAGCCTGGTCATCAAGATCCTTCAACACCCCGGCTCAAGACCGTCGTGAGTTCTTTGGGGGACATGGCTTCAAGCTCTATGATGCCAGTTCTCGTCTGGATAATCTGCCAGGCAACTTCGTTTGAACGCGTCGTTAGCAGAATTCGCCCTCTCTCACTCCTTGGGAGAAAGGAATGGATTCCAGCCCCAGCCGAGGTATTCGGAGTACCCAAGATATCAATTTCATCAACGTTATCAAGGACAAGAAGCCAGTTTCCAGCCTTTCTCGATTCCATATAATGCTTCACAAGGATCTTCGGGTCGTGATCGTCCGTCTTGCCGATGTCCAGCTCCTCGACAAGCTTCTTGCAGGCATCATCAAACCTGGCCATACTCGCAGCAGTAATCCAAAAGACAGAATAGCTAGGCTTGTCTTCCTTTACCATGTACGCGAGCTTCAAGGCCACCTGGGTTTTGCCCATACCGCCTAAGCCCACCAGGGCAACCCGCTGAAAGACAGTCTGGGTGAACAGCTTGTCGTTCAGTGTGTCGAGAGTTTTTTGGCGTCCGACGAAATAGGGGTTTTCATAGAATGGGATACAATGAACAGGTAGCTGGCCTATGGGTCGAGAGGTTAGCTCTACACAGCAACTATACTAGGGCATGTTGACACACTAACCATCCAGTTCCACGGATTGTTTCAAAACCTTGGCGGTCTGCTCTAGTTCCAGTAGCTGTGTTGGGACTTTGGTTACGCTGCGCCTGGTGATGACTGTAACAAACTCCATTATAGGGGCTTTGTTTTCCTCTAGGTAGTTGGCCGTGTGTGACGAAATCTTGCTGGTCTGCTTCGAGTCTGAAAGGGTGGCATCCGTCAGGCCACTCTCGACATTGAATCTGAAGTATTTGCCTGTGCCACTGTACCTATTTCCAAGCCGCCAGGCAGTAGCTTTGGAGCTGGCAGCCATGCCTTTCAGCGCTTTGAGAATAGACTTTCTTGTGTCGTCAATCTCAGCAACGTCGCCAAGACCCAAGCCAATGCTGAGAATTAGCATATGCCGACCCGGGAACTTTGCCTCGGCCTCCGCGACAAGTATTTCACATGGGTTATTGTGACCAAAACCAGCATCGACAAACTCAACCCCATCTCGGCCAAGCTTTATTGGCTTGAAAAGTGCAATAGCTGCAGAAGTAGCTCTGGCCACCTCCCAAATCTTGCACCCAGAAAGGCTCGTAGACGCGTCGTATGTTGTGAAGAGAGTCGGCAATGCTTCAACATTGGCTTTAGTAATGGCCAACACGACACTATACGAAGAAGTGGCTGTTACCAGATATATCAGTCACTAGATGCATGCGCCCAGAACTCACGTTTTGGTACATGGCTCGTCGTAGAACAGTAGGTCTTCATGTGGGCAAGTATCCGCGGTAGGTCTGTTGGTTTTCCGATGGGCTACGCATTCTGGCTCGGTACAGTTCGCTCGAATGGCCCGTTTAACGGCACTCTCCAGCTTCGTGGCTGAGAAGGTACCCGATCGTGCTGCTCGAGCTAAGCCTGGCCATTTCGGGGTGAAGGCTGTTTCGGCAAGATGCTTATACGCTCGGATGCACTGGTCAACTGTCATTCCCAGGCGGCCAAGCATTATAGCGATGATTCTAGACATACACTGTTAATAGTATGTCCTATACTCCCGTGCTGATATAGTGAAAGCCTTGCCCCCCAGTGCTTGTGCCACCAATCAGGTCGAATGTCTCACATGGCCTTGGTATTTGAGACAGGCCCTCTGATTCTTTGATACGCTCCATGATTCTTTCGAGAATCAAGAGGCTCGATAGCCCGCGGACACCCCCGCCATCTGTTATAGTTAGCATCAAGACAGCATTGTGTCTATGCAGAGGAACATACCTATAGATAGGACCCTAAACAGCCCGGCGGGTTGGATAGCCTCGCCCATACTGCCCTGGCTAAGATCTGAGAACCGAGGAAGACAATGAAGAAAGTAGAAGGCGTCCAAGAGATAAGGCAAACTGGCCCGAAGCTCACGCCATTTGCCTCGTCATTGCCATTGAGCTAGCAGGTGCGCGCAGCAACTTTCAAGCATGATATGCTGCATGGGGCGAATGATGCCCAACAAACTCAATCCTCTCCCAAAATGCTAGTCACGTGAAGGCAATCTGCAGTGCCATAAGTGCTCGTGATTGGCTGGCCATGAGAGAAGGGCGTTGCCCGACTACTAGGGAGGCACGGCTTCCTTGAAGCAACACAACGTCGGGCTGGCATAGCCCCAAAGTGCTGTGGCAGCACTGCACACAGGACTTAGCAGCCTGAGTCGGCTTACAATAAGGACGGGCCGCATTAGCTCACTGACACACAAACACACAATACAATGTTCGCACTATGCGTTGATATAGCTATCTCAAGGCGCAATAAACGACATCACTTCCTTCGTGAGAGGCAAAGGCTATACCGTAGAGAGTTTAGCGGTGCGCCTACAAAGCCAGCTGGGAAAAAAGCCTAGCCACAAGAAACCAACGTCTTGGTTTCAAGGAAACCTTTCTGGCAGACACCCATAGGCCCTGGCACGGCATCTCCAAGCCAAGTATGCATCAAAGGAAGATCTT
>NETT01000002.1:66721-76984 GCA_003449175.1 Ceratocystis smalleyi | reverse complement strand
GGGGGGGGACTGGTCTAGGAACTCCTGATGGCATACCATCATCGACTTCAAGGAAGAGGATGAGCCCCGTAACAAATCTGCACATAGCTCCAATGCTCATACTAATGTCGACGACAGGTGTGATACAATACCTTGGGAACTTTCGCAAGGCGCTTTACCGCTCCTACCCCATACCAATGGGCCACCATGGCTCAGATAGAGTCGGTAGGTTGTGGAACGGTGAGCTTCTCGCAATCTCCCGAAGCATTCACCAAGCCAGACGTCTCGGATAGCCTATGTTTTTGCAAGCAAACGTGCATGTAAGCCACACGCTCGTTATGCTCAACAGCTAGCGGCGAAGCAATACGCGATTTACCAGTACCCTATAGTACAGCGATCAACGCGTAAGGGGATAGAGTTTCCAGACTCTGCTTCTTGCGGGTTGGCGTCTTGATGATGAGCTAAAAAGGACATAGTTCCAGTTAGAGGTCGGTGCAAGCCACACAGCAGCATTCCAATCCTTTGTAGAATCTTGCCGCCACCGGGATTAGAAAAAAGAACCTGACGCCCGGCGTCTCAATGGCCATCCCAGAAGCTCCCGAAAACAAGGTTGAGGAATTCGTCGCTGTCCGGCATGCTCTGTACGTCACTCTCTGAATGGGCTGACATCATAGCTATTCAGAAACTTGACTCTCCAACTCATGGCGCTTTATCAATTCCCCGCCGTGTCTAAGCAAAGGCCTAAAACTTCATCTTCCTACAAGGCTCGTCTACTCTTCACTCCACCGCGCTATGCGGCCCCCTCAACTGCGCAATGCCCTACTCGGTCTCTCTGTATCACAACCCAAAATATAGTGTGTAACTCACAACATCAATAGCGATCTGAACAGGAAAATAGTGCCAGCCCATTGCCGCGATGGCTTGGCTATCTTCAATGCTAGTTCCGCCAGTAGGATTGCTCCCTTCTCCCAGAGAGACGAGCCAGCTCCGTTGTGCCCACCTGAGCCTCATCTTCGAGTCAGCAATCCAAGACATCAGCAGAGCCTTCAAGGGCTCATTAATGGCTGCAGCTGTTTTATGCTGTCCGTGCTGCCCGTGCTGCCCGTGCTGCCCGTGCTGCCCGTGTTGCCCATGCCGCCCGTGCTGCCCATGCTGCCCACGCTGCCATCCGCTCATTAGCATCAACAAGCAAATCCTCCATAAGATGACGTGGCAATTCTCACCACAGGGCACACACGTAGACACTACAGCCCTTGTAGAACCCAAGATTGAGAACGTGTGCATGTAAGTTTATAAATAGCACTAGGCTTACTTTCAGCACAGCAACAGCCACGCACTTTGCCTAGCTCTACCCGCAGCACTCCTGCAGGCACAGTCCCGCCTAGAAACTGCCACGAGGTGGCTAGATGCTAGCTTTACTTGGGCTCCTGTTTAACATGCCGGCGTAAACGTGGACAGGGTAGAGACACAAGACTGCCAGCTCCCTCAAGGAAATCCTGTCCAAGTGTTACGTCGCGCTTGTTGTAGTACCACGCCTCGAAGCCATTTCCTCTGTTCTTTCACCCTTGCTGGAGGACAAACAACAGGAATCTTCTCCAAAGCAATCAAACACGAACGCAGCACTCGTGTAACCACCAAGACTCAGGTCAAGCCCATACCAGGATTTAAACGAACAGCCAATATGGTGCCATACAGACTCTCCAGACTGAGGCTCATCCCTCTATTGAAGGGAGCGCAACTGGCGAAAGAAACCCGACATTGGCTTGAGCGCTGTCCTCTCTGCACGCCAGCACTGCTGGGCCTGTCACCGGAGTCTCGGCTATGAAGAGAAGAAGGCGTCGCTGAGCATAGCTCCATCACTAGCTGAAGATTGGGACTTGGGGAATAATGCAGCTCGCCTCGGGACAAGCCATGGGGCGTTTGATGAGTGGCTTAAAAACAGCCCTCCAAACACCTCGCACAGGCCTAGCTAGCAAAGCCTGGATGACCCCCAGCAGACTCCAGTCAAAACCTATCTTGGAGTCCCACTAACTGGCTGAGGTCTGGCACTACCCGTCCCATGTGAGGACTAAACAAGCCATATCTCTCGTGGTGTCTAGACACAGGGATATCCATGGCCATAAACTAGCCGGCACTCTGCTAAAAAAGAAAAAACGGCTTTGATCTGCCGATCTATTTCACGACATCGCCTAATGTACCAGCCCTGCAGAAAGCCCCGCCGTCAAATGAACGGGCGGTGGTAGTTCTAAGAGGCAATAGTTTCCACAGTTCACAAGAACTCCGCCACGGCAGGAGTAGCAGATTGTCGGTGTTTATCCATGGAAGACTATGCTGTGCTGCATAATTCATCTCGTATTTGAACACTCCTATTAACAGGTCCAGCAAGCTGCATAAATCAAAGTTTGGCTTCGGTGTTGAAATAGCAATCGCTCTTCTAACCCTAATATGGACCAAAGCCTAAGATATTCCAGCCGGCTCCATCCCTAGGAGAAAGGTCGTCACCAGCAAAACCCGCAAGCAGGTGGCGGCACAAAACCCCAAATCGCCCCCAGCCTTTTATGCTGTAAACATGTCATGTCCAACTATCAAGTTCTAATTTTAGTTTTGCTCGGGACGGCGCTCGCGAGCTGAAAGCCTGAATCTGCGGCGACACCCACCCCCTCATGGATCACCGTCAGTTAGCCAGCCTTCAAGCAGCAGCGCATTTACAAGCCAAATCCCTCGCAAAGGCATCATTGGACCTCGCCCGGTTCTAGAAAGGCCTGTCAACAATGGCGTGCTTACGGGCCTAGTTGATTACCTCGATCAGATTTTGGTCCTATTTTTAGATTTCTTATTGTTCTCGACACGATCTTTCAACGCGCTTACCCTCCCTCATGTCCAGAATGTTCGGGCTAAAGCCGCCTGCACATTTCAGCTTTTCTTTGCTGCGCATATGCATGCAATGAATGCATGCACATGTGCGTAAGCAGCGACCTCACTCTCCCCACAATGCTACGACAGAGTTAAGGATCAGCAAGGAGGCGCGGAGGAGGTACAGTATACTATTTGTGTCGTGTCATGTGCAATACAGCGCATGTGGCGTAGTCAGAAACCAACTTTGAGAGCTTGCTAAGGCGATAATACGGTAGGGGAAGAAAACCGAAGGCAGAGAGAAATGGGAGGCTGTTTCTCTTTTTTCACCAAGAGAAGGAAACGCCTCTGCCTTGCGTAAAGGTACAACAGAGGCGCGCCGGCGGTGTCTGGGCTGCTGCTATTTTGGGTTTAAGCTTGTCGCAAGAAGAGGGGAGGGGGCGAGGAAGAGCAGCAAATGCGAGCAAGCAAATTCGGAGCGAAGGAGAAACAAGGTGACGAGAGGGGAAAGCTAAGAGCGTGAGCGTCAAGAGTGAATAAAAGCGCTGGGAATAAGAGACGCGAGTAGGAAGGAGAAAGAGGGGAATCAGGTTAGTGGCGCTTTGACACAGCCAACAACGGACAGGGATAGTCAAATGCAGGACCTAAAAGACAGGACCCCAAATGTTATCCCCATCATAGCTTCTTCTTCCTTGACCTCTCTCCCTGTATTCTAGACCCCGGCTCTGGCTCCGACGAACAGCAGAAAATCGACTGAAATATTGAAGCTGTGCTGCCTGTGCCCCGTTTAGGCACACGTCCACGCGAACATGAAACCACAGTCGTCCCAACTCTGGCTGTCTGCTTTGTGCTGACAAGGTACTGGACCACCCACTCAACCCCCAAGGCTGCGTTGGGTCTTGGGACATTGAAGCATGTAAAACACGGAGGATAAAGATACCGAGCCAGGAGGGTGTTTTCAAAACAGGAGAGAGAATAGATAGGAGGAGGACCGTAAAACAAATGTCGCAGTAAAAGGCCGAGGGCGAATGCCGTAACGCAAAGTCCCTAGTTGTAAGGGTTTGCACCGAGCATTATCGGCCGGCTCGTCTAAACCTACAGCACTCCAAGGAAAGGGGGAGGGGGGGGTTTCCGCTTATCTTGATGTAGCCCATCCTGGCGAGAACAGCAATACGTCAGTATCGCTAAGCACTAGGCAGCTTGCTCACCACAAAGCAGGACAGAAGGGGAACAAGGTATACAATGAATAAAATGGACCGCACGAGACCAAGATTGTTCCCTCCGCGCCATTATCAGCATCTCCAGGCAGGCCAAACCTCTTCATTTTAGTCGGATGTGACTGCCAAGAGTTGCCCCAGTACGTCAGATCCAGGAGGGCAATCGCGCCCCCAACAAGGCAAAAACGCCCACTGTACCCTCCATGTTTGTAAGGCAAGCCTGTGTAAATGGCGTTTGAGGAGAATAGGCTGAAGCTCGCCAGGGCGATGAATCAGGGCTTGGCCCGGATAGCCTATATTAGGTAAGCCCGGAAGCAAGCGATGCTGTGGCCGTCCCGTAGAAGAGCAGAGGAGGAAAGGCAGGTGTGTGTAACTGCTTTAGGCATTTCAGGTCCAGATGGGCTGAACCGCTCTCACGGACGTCAATACAGTGATTATTCAGCATTGAATCGCAATAGAGGAAACAGGAACAGAAATCAATAGAGCGAAAAAGGAAGTGAAAAAAAGAAAAAAAAAGAAACCCCTCCTCTCCCCTCCTCCAACCAATAAAGTAGCCGCTGTAATTACAATGCTAGCCAAGAAACCTCAACTGATCCCTCCCAACGATAGCTATAGAGACATAATATGGCAGGCGGTCGTACGTTGTTGTGACAGTACTACTGCTACAGTGGAGGGCCAGAAAATCCACAGGGTCAGGCTCTTCGCGGCTCCAGCATCCCAGACATGGTTGAGGAAAAACACAGGCTGAAAAGGTCCCTAGAAGTTGGTCTATTCCAGACATCTTATAGGCCAGGGCACGACACAATGTCTCTGTAGCGCTGGGCATTAAAACACCAGCCAAGCCACGTATATTGCAGGGGAAGCACGTCCCTGAAATGGCCATGATGGGTAGCTTATCAACGCTTCGTTCGCTTGCCGTTAGATCGATAGTCGACATGATATGTAAGAGTATGATTTACGGTGGGAGAGAATAGAGGATCGCCATGCAAGGGGCTTCGAGCACGCACTGCTTGCCCAAAAGGGTTAGTTCTGATTACGCGCTTTTAGGGTTGGAATAAAAGATGCTGTTGCTTGCAATCGTGGGCTTGAGAGCACGCGTCAATGAATAAGAAAACAGTAGCGCGTGCGGGATATCTGAAGCCACGAGAGAAGTGAGAATTAGAGAAAAATAACAGCGCAAAGTACAGGGTCGCTCTTGCCGGCTGTTCGGGTCAGTTGAATCATGGTGCAGCTTGGTGCAGTCTGGGTGAGAACAGGGGTCAAGGGCAAGAAACAACAGTGCAGTGCAGCAGCGACAGAGTCAGTTCCAGGTCCAAGTCCATATTGGGTCCAAGCTTATGACGCCTTGCAAGAAAAAAATACAGAAGGGGGAAAAAGGGCAGATCAAAGAACAAAGCTAGAAGCCAAGGAATTCTCCAGGAGCACGAGCCTCTGTGTAGTTGACACAGACCTCTTGTTCATCTTGTTCTACAGCATATCAAGTGGGACGGGGCAGAGCAGAGACGGACGGGCAGTGTTGAGTTGGGGCTAGGGCTATAGTGGCTGCTGAGAGCGGGAGTGCGGTGCCAGAAAACTAGAGGTCTTGTGCAGTGTGGCAGCAGCAGCAGCTGCTGCAGCGGCGGCTTCTTCTCCTTTAGAGCAACAGGCTCTCTTTGTCTTGTCCTCAGCAACCGCGGCTAAACTCTGGCTCACCACAACCCTCAGACCCCAATCTGGCGCAACGCACTTAGTGTCCTTGGCCTTGGGCTCCACTGTAATTTCAGCGGGAGGCGCCAGGGTTCCAGGACTCTAAAGACTCCAAAGCCTCCAAGGCCTCCAGCTCCAGAGCCTCCAAAGCCTCCCAAGTCTTCCTTCCCCATCTCCTGCAGTAATCTGTAGCCTGGAAATTTGGGGGTGCGATTTCTCGCCGTCACCCCCTCTAGAAAAATATTCCGCCTTGCTCCCCTTCATTTACCTGCAACTAAGCAAGGTCCGAACAGGGCCCCGTTCTATTCTTACAATGTTCTAAAAATTCATCCACTTTGCTTGGACTCTCTCATTTTTTCTCCGCACTGGTCTGTAATTTCTTTTATTTTATTCTTCTTTTCTTCCATATTTCTTCTGCGCTCCCTGGGCTTCGTCGTCCCATTTTTTTCCATTTATAAACAGCGACTCATCCCGCCCTTTTTTTCGACTCTGTTCGTCTATTATTAGCATACCAGCAAAGCTCCATCCAAGACAGACTTTACTTGAACCTCTTTTTTCTTCTTTTGCTCACAAAAATCAAGAAGCCTCTTGTGTTTAAGCAGTGACAGACACTAACGCAGACGGAAAAAACAAAGGAGCTACTGCCACCTTTCTTCTAAGCTTCAATACGACCGGTGACATCAGAGGTGAGTTCCAGCTGGCCCGGCCCTATTTTTCTTCTCTTCTTTTTGCGCGTGAGAAAACAGAGACTCTGAATTTTCACAAGACTTGAACGAGAGAAGTTGCCCGTGTTCGGCCTCCTGCCTGCCTCGCCCTTCTTTCCTACAAGGCCTATTTCTTCTTTCCCGTCTTGTATCCCCCACGCCCAATCCGCTGTGTCCTTCTGTCCTCCTGCGTTCTCTGGATGGATATTTCCCCTTGCCCTTCTTTCCCTTTCTCTCATTGCCGCGTTTCAGCTTTTTGGAGCCTTCCTCTTTGGTCCTCACCACCTTTGACGCAGGGCTCATAAATTTTGCCTACATCTTCCCCTTCCCGCTTTCAAAAATTCCCTTTTCCTCCTCTTCTTCTCTTTCTTGGTTTCTATTTTCACTCCTGTTCTATTTATTGTCCCGATCTCATCGTCGCGAATTGCCAATACCGAAAGAAACAAAAAATAAACTACCGTTTTCTTTTTCGTTGTGTTCCTGCTCAATTTACTTACTTTTCTTTCTTTCAGCTTTTCTTTTGCCAACTACCCGATCGTGGTTTTTTCTTTTCTTTTTTCTTTTCGTCCCATCATACGTTCTACGACTATCGCCACTTCTTTCCACCCGCTTTTCATTTTTGCCGCTTTTCAATTTTTGGTGCTATACCAAAACTTGTCGCAATGGGTCGTCGGAAGATAGAAATCAAGGCCATTAAAGATGACAGAAACCGTTCTGTGTACGTATTATCTCCCTTTCTTCGTCCAAGTCGTTGATCGCCTGTCTCTGTCCCACACCTACTACTCAAAAACGCCACCACGATATGAGCTAACGTTTTTTTCTTCTTCTTTGCGTTCAGAACATTTCTCAAACGCAAGGGTGGTCTCTTCAAGAAGGCGCATGAGCTTTCCGTCCTTTGCAGTGTCGATGTTGCTGTGATAATCTTCTCCAGCAACCACAAAAAGCTGTATGAGTACTCATCCACTGATTTGCGCACCATGGTGCAACAGCAAGCCTACGTATGTCTGCCATCGCTATTATCCTCTGTCTTTCTGTAACTAACATAATGCCCTCCACGCCCTCCAGCACACTGGTCCGATCGAGCACAAAGGTCCCGCTGATTTTAATGGCGGTAACGATGATGACGATGACGACGACGTCAACACTACCCCTCCTCAGCGCGACTCCATGGAGCCGCATATGATCCCTCCCCATTTTGCCTCCCAGTTCTCACAGATGCGCCATCACACTGCCAGCGCCTCGCCTCCCATACCAAACGGTGTCTTCCCTCCTGCCCATCGCACGCACACTCCCCAGCCTGGCTCACGGCCTGCTTCTAGGAATGATGTTAGACGAGTAGGACCTCCCATGGTAGCGCCAAGCGCTAATGGCTACGCGTACATGCCTGCCTCAAACGGCATCTACGGTCCGCCTGCTGGGCACCCTTCCGGCCATCCCCACATGGCCCCGCCCCATGGTCAATCTATGGCTCCTGTCCAGTACCCTTACAATGCTCCTCCGCCTCAACAACACCCTTCCGCTGCACAATACATGGAAGAACAACGCAGATCCATGACACCCTACCATGATGGTCTTGCCCCGCCTCCGCACCCTTCCCAAGTGCCCTCGCCCATCCCTCAGCATGCTATGCCTGTCATCAACCACCACACCCCGTCGCCTCAACCCCCTCACTCGATTCTGCCAAATCAGCCTACCTCTGTTCCGATGTCTGTCTCTCAGTCTATGTCTATTCCTGGTTCTCAGCCCATGCCTCATATGTCTCCGGCTCCGGCTCATGCACAAATGCTGGCTCCTCCCACCACCCAGTCCACCGGTACCACAAGCTCTACCTCCCAGCCTCCTCCCTCTGACACTGAAATTCAGTCCGTTGCCATGAATGGCTCTCAGATCCAGGATATCCAACCCGAGGGCATGAAAACTGAACCTCAAGCTCACCCTATCATTGAGTCGATGAGAATGGAAGCCCCACGGAGACCGCTGCTGGATACCAACTTCGCAAAGAAGATTTTGCCTCCGCGTCGAACCCAAAACAACAGTATCTTCACTCCTGTTGATGACCAGAGATCTGTTTTGTCGCAGCACTTGGACGCGTTCAACTCGAGAGCTTCTGAAAAAAAGGGTAGCTCTCCGCCTAACCATTTAGAAGAGTCTAGCGAGGGCAAGTCTAATGCTTCTGAGTCTTCACCGCCTGGGTCGCAGCGTCTAGCCATGTCTGGAGTTGCATCAAACGGTTCATCCGTGTCTAGACCTAGCATTAACATTCCCGAAACCACATTTACCCCGCCATCGCGCTCCAACAGCTTGAACAGTGCCAATGCCGTTACAACTCCTGGTAGCAGTGCCTTGCGCCCCAGACTTAAAGTCCAGATTCCTGATGAGAATGCCGAAGATGAAGGTGCTTCGGGTGCTGGCGCTGGCGCTGCTGCCGACAACAGCTCGCCGCGCACAGCCACTGGAACCCAAGCTCCATCGCTTAAGCGGAAGTCATCAGATTCTCACTCCATCCTGGTGCTGCCCCCGCCTTCACCCTCTGCTTCGTCTCTGCTTTCTGCTGGAGCGTCTGGCCCGCCAAACCCATTTGCTCGTCCCGCTCCGCCCCAGAACAACAGCACTGGTAACAACAACAGTGGCAATAGCAATCCGAACTCCCTCAACTCTAGCATCAAAATTGATACGCCCAGTGCTCTTCTTCCCTCGCGCTTCATGTCTAGCGAGTATCTTCCTAGTCCTAGCACTTTCTGGTCCACTGGGGGCGCCGACTCCTGGGGTGGCCGTGATTCCAACACTCTCCCTAGCCCATTGAACTTCGCAACTCCTATTGCTGGCTCGGGCCCTAGTTTTCTGAGAGACGATCCGTCATTGCTATTGGGTCTTGGAAAGCGTAAAAGCCCAGATGTCATGCCTGGTGCCACTGACCCTGCTCCTGAAATGAAGCGAGTCAAGGTGGAGTAAATTATAGTGCGAGGCTAATGCAACACTCGAAGGCTATACAGGCTGAACTATAGGAATATCTGTCTATCCTGTACCTTTACATAGCCTGGCTCGACCCTTGTAGGGCTGTCGCCTTTACTTCCTATTCTTTTCTTTGCCTTCTTTTTTTTCTTTCCTCTCCATCATGTTGTCTGCTGGTTGTCAGCCTCTGTCTATACCCTCCTCCATTGTCATTATCATCGTCTATTTTCTCTGTGGCCATATCTTCCTTTGGCTCTGCACACACGCACATTCTTCAGCATCAACATGGCGTTTTTGTCTTTGCGGTCTTGATTGGGTTTTTAAATCTTGGGAGGGATGACTTTCACGCATAAGAGCGTTTATTTGAATTGGCTTTTCTGTTTTCCACCTGTTGTTTATATCTCAGGGGTGGTGATCTTGTCGGTATTTACATATCTATTGGTGTTGTTGTTGGGGGGGAGGGGGGGGGTTGTTTGTTCTCTCATCTTAATGGCATATTTCATGAAAGGTACATACATATACTATATCATCTCATTGTCTTTCTGCACACACTATCCTGTCCGTATTGTATTATGTTAAATAGTCTGTCACTATGGTCTAAATGTCTGTTTGGTTTGGCCATCTTTATCGTCTCAGCCGCAATGTACTTATTCACATAGTAAAAAGCTCATGGCAACACTAAATCAAACTTGGTATGCCATCACGTTCACCGTCCTAGGTCTTGGCTTTCGCGTAGGCTTGTTGGGCGCTTTGTGTGTGGGATAGCTAGGGCTAGCTACTGTCTACTAACTGTTGACTGATGACCTTTCTTTCGCTTCATTCAGTGTGGAATACAAGCATATGGCGCATATAGAAGGCCACGAATCCCCCCC
>NETT01000002.1:19139-61900 GCA_003449175.1 Ceratocystis smalleyi | reverse complement strand
CCCCCCCCCTTGACTACGCGCTATTCCGGAATCGAACTGGAATGTACCTCACAATATTTTCACGTGACGACAAGGAAAATATTTTTCGTGTCTAACCCTTGTCTCTTGTTACTTTCACGGCATAACCCTAGTATGGCATCGGTAGCCGCCAAGCTCCGCATTACAAGAGCCACGAAAGGTGTCATTGATGTCGAGCAGGACATGGGAAATGGCGAGCGACAGATCTAATAGACTCATCCCCACAAAAGCAGCCGTCCTAGCTACCAAGAAGACCAAAACGTACGGCGGTAGGATCCCTCCCTTGAGAGAGTTTTGGCGACAACATCGGCGGGCCAAGGTCGTTACAAAACAGGGGTTGCTGCTGATGTATAGACAATATGTGATTGGACAGGATAGGGCTGTTGGGCTATGGATTCCAGCACTAAACGAAGGGGTGTGTTGCGGGAGAAGAGAATAGAGCAAGGAACAAAAGTAGGGCAAGGCAAACAGAGGAGGAGGAGGAGGAGCAGGAGGAGGAACTCGACGCCGAATCAAGCGCAAGGACGCTGGGAGGATTCGGTGGCAACAGGGGCCGAGGGGAGGGCCGGAATCGGTGCAAGTAGAGGACGTAGTGGCTCGTTTACAAAACCGAAAGGGACGAAAGTCGAATGGGCGAGGGCTGGCTGGCCGAGGAATTTGTGAAGCACCGTCGCCGTTCATGTTCGTCTATTTTCCGTCAGCTCTAATGCTTGCTTACCGCAGTATTTAGATGTCGCAACGAAATGCACGTCACTGCTTTCCACGAATTGATGGGTTGCTCCGAGTAATATGTATGTACGTGTGTACATCTGTCTGTACATGCATCGGTATCGATAACAGCCCGCTCCTAGTCTTTTGTTCCTGGGCGTTGGTTGCGTTGTATTGCTGGCGGTGGTGCAATATGCCCTGGGAGAACGCTAAGTGATCACGCAATCGCGAAAGCTTGGAAATCACCGTGTGTGATTTGTGATTTGGTGGGGATGAGTGCTGTTGGGTGTTGGCCTATTGCGTGGAACCGGGCCTAGTAAAGCGAGCCAGAGAGACAGCGGCAAAATGAAACGAGGAAAAGAAAACAACCAGCCCATCCTGTTATTTGTATGTTGGCTGTGTACGCTTGAAATTTTTCTTCGCCGGTCTTGAATTAGCGTGGCTGCTGAAGTGATAAGTGTGGACGCTCTTCCCCTCCCTCCAGCGCCAGCTCCTTGTTGCTAGAGGCGGACGCTTACTCTTTTCTTCTTTTCTCCCTTCTCTTCTATATCATCGTGGGCTTTTCCTTTTCCTTTCGCTCTCTTCCTGTTTCTCCCACTGTCACCAACCCAACCTGCCATTGTCTAGTGAAGCAACCATGTCGAGCACACTGGCTATTGGTTCTCCAAGCGAGGCCGGTAAGTTTATTTTCCACATTGATGTGATTTCGGTTGCCGCCTTTTTCGATTCACAATATACTCGACGCTGCCAGTGCAGGCTTAGAGCACAGGTCCTGGTGATGTGATGGCGATGGTTTGCTGTGGCGTTGAACCTCCTTGAATGGACTCTGTCCAATCGTCAAAACTGATCAAGTCTAAGCCGTGCGCGCGAAGTCTCGAAAAAACCTCGCTGTTTCTTGTCGCTCTTGCAGAATCTGGCACGAATCCCCCCCCCCCCTCCTTTTTTCACCATAGTAGAGTTTGCTGACTTCGCTTTTGCTACTTCTCCCAGTTGCTCGCATCGCTTATCTCTCCAGTGATGTCATCATCTCGGTTCAGCCCTCGCTCGACTCTGAGTCTGACTTCTCACCCTGGCTCAAAGCACATGTAACACAGCAGACAAAAAGCTTGGTAGCCTCTTCTGAGAGCAAAACTCCCGAGGTCCGTATCGCTAGCTGCCAAAGCGTGTACTCGTTGTAACATGCGTTGAAGCTAGAAATTTGGTCTCTAACCCTCCGTTTCTTCCTATTGCAGGTCATCCCCGTCCGCTTCAATGCCGATCCTCTTCTCTCCGTTTTCACGCCTATCCGTTCCGGGCGTCTCACTACGATCACTACCTCTTCCAACATCCTGATCCCTTCTATCGGCCACCTCTATAAGCTCGCCACCTATCCGGTAGTGATTCATGTTTCCTTGGGGCCCTCTGAAAACCCCGACTACTCCGCTATAACCTCTATCCGCAATGCTGGGTGGACGTTCCTTCAGTCTGAAACGGTACAAGAGGCCCAGGACATGGCCTTGACGGCCCACGCACTGGCCGTCCGCTCCGGGAAAGGTGTTATCCACTTTTTCCCCAGCTCCATTTCCGCATCTAGTGAATCTCCAGTGGTCCCCGAAACGCCCGCTGTTGTTGAGGCGCTTCTCGACTCCGAGGCCATCCGGAAGCTCCAGACCACTACTTACAACCACACATCAATTTATTCTGATGAAAAGACTCCTGCTGCTTCTGCCCCCTCTGAGGCTGAGGCTGAGGGCGCGCAAAAGTCCACTGCTGCCACTTCGGACGATATCTTTGCATTTGCCACAGATATTTGGTATAGGCTCTCAGAAGCCACTGGCCGCCAGTATCGTGCTTTCGAGTATTTCGGCTCTGCCACAGCCACAAACTGCGTATTTGTTTTCGGTGCCAACAGCCATGACTTTGTTGAGGCTGTCGCTAATGCTGGGCCAGGCGAGACTTTTGCGAACACTGGTATCCTCACGGCCCGTCTGTATCGCCCTTGGCTGGGCTTAAAGCTTGTTGAGTCTATTCCCAAGTCAGTGAAGAAAATCGCAGTGCTTGAGCAAATTCGCCGCAAGACAACAAGATGGGGCCCCGCCCTTTTGGATGTTCTTACTTCTGTCAAGGGTGGTCCGGGCGGCGTTGAAGCCATCGTAGGCCATCAGCTTGGCCATTTGACCTCGGCCACTGTGAATCAAGCTCTTCGTGGCGTCGTCCAAAACCTTACTTCTGAGAAGCCTATTCAGAACTTGGAGGTCGGCGTTGAAGCAGCTTTATCTGTTGACAGCGGCTACAAAATCGAAACACCCAAGGTCGAAACTGCCTACACCAAGATCCTCAACCAGCTCTTTGGCCAGCGGGCTTTTGTTGCCAATGCCCTTACCTCTGAAAACACCGGAATCTCCAAAACCATTACTGCAACTCCTGAATTTGGGTTCGGCTCCTTGCTGGCCCATAGAGAAAAGCGCCATCGTTTTATTTCCGAAGCCAAATCTGCCGCCTCTTCTAAGGACTTCGCTTCAGATAGCCCTTCCAAGGCCCTTGCAAAGTGGTCGCTATCATTAAACGGTGATAGTAATAGGTCGAACATTGCTGCCGATGAAGTGATCAAATCTCTAGAATCAGATGGTAGTGATTTGTCGCAGAAGCTTTTGAAAAACCAGGACCTGTTCCGCAAGGAGTCTCTGTGGCTCGTTGGGTCCGACGCTTGGTCATACGACTTGGGAAATTCTGGCGTGCACCATGTTCTTGCCTCTGGCCAAAATGTCAACATGCTCATCATTGACTCAACTCCTTATTCCGAACGCTCTGCTGCTGATGCCACGCGCCGGAAGAAGGACATTGGCCTCTATGCCATGAACTTTGGAAATGTCTATGTGGCTTCCACTGCCGTTTACAGCTCCTATACCCAAGTTTTACAAGCCATGATGGAGGCTGACAAGTTTGAAGGCCCTTCTGTTGTTTTGGCGTACCTCCCTTACTATGGAGAGCACGACTCGGCTTTGACTGTTCTGCAAGAGACCAAGAAGGCTGTCGACGTTGGCTACTGGCCTCTGTACCGCTGGAATCCTCAAAACGAGACCCAAGGCGAGCCCAACTTTATCTTGGACTCTGAGCGTATCAAGAAAGAACTCAAGGATTTCTTGTCTCGTGACAATCAGCTCACCCAGCTGATGAAGAAACAGCCCCAGTACGCTGCAACCCTTGCTCAGGACTTTGGCTCCGAGGTCCGCACCCAACAGAAGAGGCAAGCCAAAGATGCCTACGACCAGCTGCTTGAGGGCCTCTTTGGTGCTCCTTTGACGGTTCTTTATGCCTCGGATAACGGAAACGCCACTGCTGTGGCTAAGCGCTTGGCCAGCCGGGGTAGAGCACGCGGCCTCAAGTCCCAAGTCATGACCATGGAGGACTACCCTCTTGAAGATCTCCCTGGCGAGGAAAACATAATTTTTGTTACTTCAACTGCTGGTCAGGGCGAGTTCCCCCAGAATGGCCATGCCCTATGGGCCGCTCTTAAGGATAACACGGAGCTGGACTTGGCCTCAGTCAACTACTCAGTGTTTGGTCTGGGTGATAAGCATTATTGGCCTCGCAAGGAGGATCGTATTTACTACAACAAGCCAGCCAAAGATCTCGATCGCGTCCTGGCCAATCTAGGTGCTAAGCGTTTGGCTGACGTGGGTCTGGGCGATGACCAGGACCCTGATGGCTATCAGACTGGTTATCAGGAGTGGGAGCCCAAGATTTGGGCTGCCCTGGGTGTTGATAAAGTCGATGGTCTCCCCGAGGAGCCTGCCCCGATCACTAATGAGGACATCAAAATTGCCTCCAACTTTCTACGTGGCACCATTGAGGAGGGTCTAAAGGATACTACCACTGGCGCTATATCAGAGTGGGATCAGCAGTTGACCAAGTTCCACGGCACATACATGCAAGACGACCGTGATGTCCGTGACGAGCGCAAGGCGCAGGGCTTGGAGCCCGCCTATTCATTCATGATTCGTTGTCGCCTAGATGGCGCTGTGGCTACACCACAACAGTGGATTGCTATGGATGATATTGCTACAAATTTGGGCAACAATACCATGAAGCTGACTACCCGCCAAACCTTCCAGTTTCATGGTGTCGTCAAGGGCAAGCTTAAGCCAGCAATGCAGGCTATCAACCGTGCTATGATGACAAGTCTGGCTGCTTGCGGCGACGTCAACCGTACAATCATGTGCTCTCCCACTCTCAAGCATTCCATATACCACAGAGAAATCTATGAGTGCTCTCAGCGCATCAGTACCCGCCTGCTGCCAGCAACCCGTGCCTACCATGAAATCTGGCTGACTGGTGATGACAAGAAGGTGCAAGTTGCTGGAGAGGCGGTTCAGGACTTTGAGCCTCTGTACGGCCCAACCTACCTGCCCCGGAAGTTCAAGGTCACCATTGCAACCCCTCCTCATAACGACACAGATGTCTACGCACACGATATTGGCCTTGTATCTATACGGGGCGAGGATGGCCATCTTGCTGGCTTCAACTTGATGGCTGGCGGCGGTATGGGCACCACACATAACAACAAGAAAACATATCCTCAAACCGGCCGCATGATGGGCTTTGTCACACGTGACCAGGTCGACACTGCTTGTGAGAAGGTGATGCTTGTCCAGCGTGACCACGGTGATCGTAAGAACCGCAAGCACGCCCGCCTCAAGTACACGATTGACGATATGGGCGTCGACGTCTTCCGAAGCAAGGTGGAAGAGCTGTGGGGCCAAAAGTTTGGGGAGCCACGGCCGTTTAAGTTTGAGAGCAACGTCGACGTCTTTGGCTGGGTCAGGGACGACGTTGGTCTCAACCACTTCACCATATTCATCGAGAACGGCCGTGTTGAGGACACGCCCGAGTTTCAGATGAAGACTGGTCTGCGTGATATCGCCAGCAAGACTAAAGGCGAGTTCCGTCTAACGGGCAACCAGCATGTTGTGCTTAGCAACATTGCCGATGAGGAACTAGAAGAGACCAAGGCGCTACTGAAGAAGTGGAAGCTTGATAACACGCAATTTTCTGGCCTCCGCCTCAGCTCCTCTGCCTGTGTTGCCTTCCCTACGTGTGGTCTAGCCATGGCCGAGTCGGAGCGTTACCTGCCAGTCCTGATTGGCAAGCTGGAGACGTATCTTGAGGAGCTCGGCCTACGCCACGACTCGATCGTTATGCGCATGACTGGCTGCCCCAATGGCTGTGCTCGGCCGTGGCTAGCTGAAGTAGCCTTTGTTGGCAAGGCATATGACACGTACAACATGTATCTCGGCGGCGGCTACCATGGCCAGCGGTTGAACAAGATGTACCGCCAGAGCATTAAGGAGGACGAAATCCTGGCCACTCTTAAGCCACTTCTCAAGAGATATGCACTAGAGCGGGACGAGGGCGAGCGTTTTGGAGACTTTTTGATCCGTGTAGGCGTAATCAAGGCGACGACGGATGGAACCAACTTCCACGACGGCGTCCCGGAAGAGGACGAGTAGAGGATGCTTGGGTAGTAGTAGAAGGATGGAGGTGTATAATGCCGTTGACGTGAGTAAATTTTGGCGGTGGCATATTCGAAGATTTCCCAAGACTGATTTCCTGGCGTTGTGGGCTTGGTATTCCTTTTTTAATGCAAAATATAATAGCTAGTTAAAGAGTTCAAGATGTATAATAGACCAAGTATGCAAAGTTATCCCCAAGCAAGGATGAAAATACCGTGTGTCCAAGAACGCAAACAAACTGGCGTGAAAGCATATTGCTGCACGATAGGCCAAAGCGAAACCGAGATGTAGGCATCAAGCCCGCTGGCCTGAATCGAGAGACACAGATTCTTGATGCAAAAAAGAATAAAAAAGAATAAAAAAAGGGGGAAAAACGCTGGCGTACATAAAGAGATCCAGAACACTAGACAGTTGGATGAGTGAACGATGATCGTGACGGGAGCTCAACACTGCAGGCTTTTGAGTGCACCTACAACCAGCTCCTTGGAAGCCACAGCCCGCCTTGAACAAGCTGCTATACCGAGGAAGCCCTCTCTTCATTCCATATTTTGCCTCCCAGTTCTCGCATTCCGGCCATGAGCTGCACTGTTTCAACGCCGCGCTTCAGCGATAACTGGCCATTCTTGGATGCGCCAACCAGCCATCGCTATGCAGTGGACATTGCAGCAGGCCTGTTGATAAACAGCCTATCTGATGTAGTGAGAACCCCAATTCCCGGTGTGGCGAGCCAGCTGATGCTGGTGAACGACCATCAGAATAGCCAGGGCCCGGCATTTGTAGGCGGTCTGCTGACCGTGAGAGCAAACTTGGCCAAGAGGCTCTATAGCGACCATGCTTTGTCAACCAGCAAAGGCATAGTCCTTTCTCCGTCCCTCGGTCTAACGGATTTTAGTCAGCCATCCCCCAACCATCACTCCAACGCCCCAATTTGCCCAGCTTGTTTCATCAGAGGAGCCAGAGGGGGCCGGGCAGACTCCACACTTCCGGGCCAATGAGATGAAGCGCAAACAATCATCCCTTAGACCTTTCAGCGCCTCAGTTCTTGGGCCCTTGGGAATGCCATCTCTCACGACAACAACCCGTCAACAACAAACGTGCTTGCTGTCAGTATTTGGGGAGCCACTTAAATATTTGGAGTGGGACCACTAAAACAGGAGCTTATACTTGTCAAGCAAGACAAGGACTCACACCCTTGTGTCATAGAAAAACAGGACGTCGAACCATTTTGCTTCAAAATGGCACAGGCGCCCCGCGATTCCGCGGCAGCAGCTGCTATTTCAGTTTGCACGCCTGCCTCTGCTCCAGCTGCAGCTTTTCCCTCGCCTTCTCCCTCTTTCTGTACTTCGTCCGCCCCTCCCTCTGCTTCCGCTGCTACTTCTGCCTCTCTTTCTTGCCCTAATTATCCCCCTTCTGCTTCTTCCTCGGCCCTTTCTACCGCCCGCTACTCAACGCCTTGAGTCTATTCCATCCCACATGGCTTCCTCCGTCTCTTCCTCTGCCCCTGCATCCGACGATGCATCCATCTTCAGCGCTGAGCTGGTTCCTCAGGCGCCTGAAGATGCTCTTTTCGGCCTGATGAGGTCGTACCGCGCTGACACGGATCCCAAGAAAGTCGATCTGGTAAGGATCTTGTTGCTTCCCACATCTCGGCCGCCGAATTATCTCGCTGCTTTCCGCTTCGCCGTACTACGCCTCCAGAGTGCTAATCTTTTTTTCCTCTTTCTCCGCTACAGGGAATCGGCGCCTACCGCGATGAAAATGCAAAGCCCTGGGTGCTTCCTGTTGTGAAAAAGGTACGGACCGGAGCCCTCTCTCTTCTTTTGTTTCCTTATTCGCTGACAAACTGAACCCTCCTACCAACTGCCCTAGGCTGAAGCTATCCTTGCCGCCGACCCCGAGCTGAACCATGAATATGCCCCTATTCTGGGTGTCCCTGCTTTTACCAGCAAGGCTGCCGAGCTAATCATCGGCGCTTCTTCGCCTGCTCTGGCCGAGAAGAGAGTCTCCTCGGTTCAGACCATCTCGGGAACCGGTGCTGTGCACATGGGAGCTCTTTTTTTGAGCAGATTCTACCGCGGAAACCGCCAGGTCTACATCTCTAACCCTACCTGGGCCAACCATACGCAGATCTTCAACAATGTCGGCCTGCCTGTGCTCCAATACCCGTATTTTGACAAGGCTACCCGCGGGCTGGACTTCGACGGGCTCATGAAGTCGCTCTCGGAGGCTCCCGACCGTTCCATCGTCCTGCTTCACCCTTGTGCTCACAACCCCACCGGAGTCGACCCCTCGCAGGACCAATGGAAGCAGATTTCCGAGTTGCTGAAGAAGAAAAACCACTTCCCGTTCTTCGACTGCGCTTACCAGGGTTTCGCCTCCGGTGATGTGGCTCGTGATGCCTGGGCCATCTCATACTTTATCGAGCAGGGCTTCGACATGCTCATTGCCCAGAGCTTCGCCAAGAACTTTGGCTTGTACGGCGAGCGTGCCGGCTGTCTTCACGCCGTTGCCTCGGCTGCCAGTCTTGCTGCCGATGCCAATGTGGCAACTCGTGTTGCTTCCCAGCTAGCTATTCTGCAGCGCTCCGAAATTTCCAACCCTCCCCTGTACGGTGCCCGCATCGTGGCCGTCGTGCTCAACAACGACGCTCTGTACGAGGAATGGAAAGACAACCTGCGCACCATGTCGGGCCGTATCATCGCCATGCGCACCGCTCTGCGCAGCAAGCTGGAGGAGCTCAAGACTCCCGGAACGTGGAACCACATCACCGACCAGATCGGCATGTTCAGTTTCACAGGGCTGTCGCCGGCCCAGGTCCTGCGCATTCGAGAAGAGTCGCATATCTACATGACCAACAATGGCCGCATTAGCATGGCTGGTCTCAACACCCGCAACGTGGAGTATGTTGCACAGGCCATTGATAAAGTTGTGCGCGAGGTCAGCTAGACTGATAGTGGAGAGAGTGTGATAGAGCATATCTGTATCTTGTTAATGCGTACTGCTGTGTGGTCTTGGGGTTACTATTTTGCTTTCAGTACATTGTGTTGCTGTTTTTCTCTTCCAATTTTGTCTATTTTTATTGATGATTCATTTACTTATCGACATCCCCATTCATTATCTCATCTTCTGCATGCTCTCTGTCTACGACACGTGCCTATTTGCGCTTGCATCTAACTGTTTCTCGTCTGCCTCCGACCTTGTACATGTATAGATCCGAGCCGCTCATTCTGAGTCAGGCGAAATGATCGCGGCGCCCACGGCCCCGGGGCTGTTTTTTCCTCGGGATACTTCTCCTCTCCACTTTTCAATCGCCTATCTTGTCGTACTTTAGTTTCTTTCTTGACTGCTTTTTTCTTCTGGCTCACTTATCTCTTCCTACCCCCACTCTACATGCATCGCCGACTAAGCAAGCAAAGGCATTATTGGTCTTGACTCTCCACTTTGATTCCTCGCGGTAAACCAAGGCCGAGTTTTGTCTCTTGCCCCGTGCCCGCTATCTCATGGGATTTTCAGATTCCCCTCCTACTTGGGGGCTTTTTTTGCTACCCGGTGACCTATCGCTGTTGGAACTCCGCGTCTGAGCCGGCAACAGCCGAGGGGCGTAGAGGGTTGGCTATCTTGCGAGCCATGTTTTTTTCATAGATATGCTGTGCTGGTTGCTGCCGTAAACACTTGCTATTCCGGAAAGTTTCCGCATCTGAGTCTGTCTATGCATCTTGAAACGTTCCAGCCCTTGCCCCGTCAGCGTCAGGTGCCAGCCTGGAGTGTATATTAACCCTTGTGATATAGAAATGTACAACCCTAGCACTTGCCTGATTCTTTCGGCAATGCCATTGCTGGCATGTCTAATTTGACTTTGACAGTCCGCGGGCTCTAGCTGTCTATTTAATGCCGTTAAATTGCTGTTTTGGGTTGTTTTGCGCCAGAGCTTTCAATCAATTCGGCATGTGGAACTCTAATGCTTTTGCGGCTCCTCGTTGCAAATGTAAGGGTGCATAGACAGAGAAAAGGCAATAGGCAAGACACAAAGAGGCAAACGACACGAGACAAGACAAAGGGAATACGTGGTAGGCCAAGATGACTTTCTGATGTGTTTCCTTCCTCGTTAGCGTGGTTGCTAGGAGAGGGATCTTGACAATGGGCAATCCAAGAGCGCGGGTTATAGGCTGTGCTACAGGGTCTGGGGTGCAGTTCGTTCTTTGAGTGAGAGGCAACAGAAAGCCAGGGCTGGTGTGTTCTGGAAACCCAGAGTCAAGGAGAGATAGTAAGTAGCACGTAATACAGAAACCCAATCCTGATGCAAGCTGCGCTGCACTGTGATATGAGGCGTTGTTTGGGAATGCCGCTGGGTGAGGTTGCACGAGCGACTAATGAAGAAGAAACACGTGCATGGTGTACAAAGCGGCAGCAAGAGTAGAATCAGTGGAAGAAGAAGAAGAAGCACAGGTCATGGGAAAAGCAGGACACGGCCAAGCAGGCTGGCGGTTGGTGTTGTTGGAATTTGTATGTGTAAGCCCGGATAAATGCATAGGCATAAAGAAAGAAGAAAAGAGATAGCCGCCTGGCCCGCGTAGCTGCATAGAGCAGGACTGGAGCGGTGTACTGGAGAAGGAAGGCGCATAAAGATAAAACAGTGCAGGCTTACAGTATATACCGCGACAAGCGCAGACGCACGATGACTAAGCACCTGTTGTCGAGGCAACCAACTGCATTGTTTACTTTTTTCTGGCTGGAGCTTCATCAGAACCAGAACGAAGCCCATGTCTCTTTTTCATTCCTGATGGCGGCCATGGCAACGAGACGAAGAGGGAAGGGGGGTGTGTTTCTAGCTCTTCATCATCATCTTTCTGTGTCTCTCTCAGCACCGGCGATGGCGGCTCGGACTGGTTGGGATTGGCTGGGGCCTGGGCGTTAGTTTTTTTTTTTTTTTTTTGGTTGCTTCGTTTGGTCTGCCTCGTTGATGGCTCTGGGCTCTGAGGGGGAGGAGGGGGGAGGGGAGGGTAGAGTCGATCCTAGAAGACCAAGGTCTTGCTTTTCTGCTCATTTACAAGGACGCCTGGCCCTTTCTTGCATGTATTTTCTCTTTTCCTGTCCTATTCTTTTTTCTTCATTCATTCTCCCATCCTCTGACTCTTCCACTACTTGCTTCTGCCTGCCTTGCCTGTCGTCAAGTTCCATTCCTATTCTTCTCTCCTTGTGGCCTCTTGTTATTGCTGTCTTACAGATCGAATCGTCCCGATTCATCGCTGTTCTTTTGTTATTGCGCTTTGCAGCATTCCGGTCCTCTATCAACAAACACCCTTTCTCGGTCTCAGGAACTCGCCTTCTGTAGCCTTCCGGTTTGACCATGAGTCACCGTCGCACTCCGCAGTCCCCGACGCGACCGCCCGAGTACATGCTTCCTGGCTACGACCATGAAGCCGACGATTCGCCTACTCATGGTGGCAGCGCTGCTGTGCGTTTGTTGACGTCAGCCGAAGAATACGACTCCAGTCCCACACGCTATCACCAGCATGACCACCACCGCCACCATCAAGCGTACGTTAAAATTAAACCACAGCCCATCACTTCTAAGACCACTGCCACTTCCCCCATTCCACAGTCTCGTTTGCCCACCACCTAGTCAGTGGTGTGCAAGGACCAAGAACAACATACACAGCTCAGATCTGAGTCCCCCGGAATTCTGCCAAGGACCAGCATTCCAGGAGTACCCGATATGCCTCCCTTAGCCCATCCTCGCCCTTCAGAGATGGGGCTCGAGACCGTCAAGAAGAAGCCATTGTCCGAGATGGACGATGGCGCAACTTGCCTCCCCAATTTGTCTGACACCGAAGCTGGCTCTGCTTCTTCCACAGTGGCCTCATCTTGTGATCTTTCTCCATCAAGGTCACAGTCTTCAGCGCATCCTCCAAAGCCAGCCAGACATTGTCCTGCTCCACTATCATTTCCCCCACCTGCTGCTACACACTCTGCTGTTCTGCGACTCAAAAGACGGCCCCTGGCCACTGCGCATATCATGAGCGACCAGCGTCCTACCGAGTGGCCCCCAAGGCCCAGCTGCGAAAGCTGGCCGGAAAGCGACGTCTTGATGTTGCCCGTGATCCCACAGGGCAAATCCCCCCGCCGTCAGCAGAGACAGCAGCAGCAGCAGCAGCAGCAGCAGCAGCAGCAGCAACAACAACAACATCAATTACAGGACGATCCAGGAAATGCTGCATGCGTTCCTGTTCCGTGCACCAAGCCCCCCCCAAATCTCGTTCCGCGCCCTATTAGTAGAGCTAGTGTCAATCCCCACACAGTTCCTCCTTTGACCGCCATTGTTCCAAGGCCATCTCGCTCACCAACGCATTACCAAGATAGTTCGCGCCAAACACACCATGCATCTTCCTACCAGCCGTCCATCACATCAACACGGTCAGGAAGATCGTCTATTATGGACCCGCCAATCATGGCTCCGCCCGACTCTACCTATGTTCCATTCCAGAGCCACGACATGGACTCAGAAATAAGCTATAGCTCGCCATCGCGCCAGTGGTCGCCCTCACGGTCTTCGCACTATAACCGCCCCCCACCAAACATGCACTATGAGCCTGTTGACTACAATGGAAGCCCGCGTGCGGGGACGCCATCGTCGCGTTATGGTGGAAGTCCACGCCGGCCGCTGCCACCACAGCCAATGTTTGATCGGTCTACAGAGAGTGATGTGTCAATATCCATTCCTCTGCATGATGATCCCCACCAACAGTATGATCCCCATCTAAATTACCACGACATAGACGAAGAGGACGAAGATGTCTTTGGCAGCGAAGTCAATGGCGAACGCCAGCCATTTGGTCAAAATGCTCATCATGTGCGCTATGATTCGCAAGAGACTCTAAATAACTTGGAGCACCCCGAGTTCCAACAAGACAAGACCCCCAAGTATGCCGCGGCTCCTGGCGAGGGCAAGCAAAAACGGCGTGGAATTGGCCCGCCACAGATGGCCAAGAAGGAAGTCATGCTGATTAACGGTGAACTGGTCCTAGAGTGCAAGATTCCTACCATCTTGGTTAGTTTCCTGCCGCGTCGCGACGAGGTGGAATTTACACATATGCGCTACACGGCGGTAACTTGCGACCCGGATGACTTTGTTGAGCGCGGATACAAGCTACGTCAGAACATTGGCCGCACAGCACGTGAGACAGAGCTGTTCATCTGCGTGACTATGTACAACGAGAACGAGTTCGATTTCACGCGCACAATGCATGCAGTCATGAAGAATATTTCGCATTTCTGCAGCAGAACAAAGTCCCGTACATGGGGTGAGAATGGCTGGCAGAAGATTGTCGTCTGCATCGTGTCAGATGGCCGACAAAAGATCCATCCACGCACTTTGGACGTCCTAGCTGCCATGGGAGTCTACCAGCACGGCATTGCCAAAAACTTTGTGAACCAAAAGGCCGTGCAAGCCCATGTGTACGAATACACGACGCAAGTGTCGATTGATGCGGACCTCAAGTTCAAGGGCGCCGAAAAGGGTATTGTGCCTGTGCAGATGATCTTTTGTTTAAAAGAGAAGAACCAGCGCAAGCTCAACTCACACCGTTGGTTCTTCAATGCCTTCGGAAAGGCGCTCAACCCTAATGTCTGCATCTTGCTGGATGTTGGTACACGCCCTGGGTCTAATTCTCTGTACTACTTATGGAAGGCCTTTGACACAGACTCCAATGTCGCTGGTGCCTGTGGCGAGATCAAGGCTATGAAGGGCCGCTATGGCGGTAATTTGCTGAACCCGCTCGTGGCGTCACAGAACTTTGAGTACAAAATGTCAAATATTTTGGACAAGCCCCTGGAGTCTGTCTTTGGGTACATTACTGTGCTGCCTGGTGCGTTATCGGCTTACCGGTACCATGCCCTGCAGAACGACGAGACGGGCCACGGGCCTCTCAGCCAGTACTTTAAGGGTGAAACACTGCATGGCCAGGACGCTGATGTGTTCACAGCCAACATGTATCTGGCCGAAGACAGAATTCTCTGCTGGGAGTTGGTTGCAAAACGCGGCGAGCGTTGGGTGCTCAAGTACGTTCGCGGCTGTACGGGAGAAACTGATGTGCCGGGTAAGTTTTGCATGGTTGAGCGTCTTGACGACAATGAATAACTGCTAACTCTGTTGTAGACTCGGTGCCTGAGTTTATCTCGCAGCGCCGTCGTTGGCTGAACGGTGCCTTCTTTGCAGCTGTCTACTCGCTTGTGCATTACAAGCAGATCTGGAACACCGACCACACATTGACGCGCAAGATCCTGCTTCATGTGGAGTTTGTTTACCAGTTCATCCAGTTGCTTTTCACTTACTTCTCGCTGGCCAACTTTTACCTGACCTTCTTCTTCATTACTGGTGGTCTGGCTGACGACAGAGTCGACCCCTTTGGCCATGGTATTGGAAACATTATCTTCATCGTCCTCCGCTATCTGTGTGTATTGCTGATCGCAACGCAATTCATTGTCTCGCTTGGTAATCGACCACAAGGTGCTAAGAGGCTATACTTCACGAGTATGGTACTCTACAGCATCATCATGGCCTACAACAGTTTTGCCTGCATCTACATCATCGTTTACCAGTTCACTGGGCCCGAAGGCGCTGATGTTTCTATCGGCAGCAATGTTTTTACCAATCTCATTGTGTCTACGGCCTCGACAGTCGGTCTGTACATTCTCATGTCTCTGATCTACCTCGACCCGTGGCATTTGCTTACGTCGGCTGGCCAGTACTTTATGCTTCTACCGTCCTACATTTGCACACTCCAGATCTATGCCTTCTGCAACACTCACGATGTGACCTGGGGAACCAAGGGTGACAATGTTATCAAGACCGATCTCGGTGGTGCGATAGGAAAGGGCTCTGGCTCGACTGTCGAGCTGGAGATGCCCTCAGAGCAAGTCGACATTGACTCTGGCTATGATGAGGCTCTCCGCAATCTGCGTGATCGTTTGGCTGTTGAGCAGCCGCCGACGTCCGAGTCACAGCTGCAGGAAGATTACTACAAGAGTGTGCGTACGTACATGGTCATGGTGTGGATGATTGCCAATGCTATTCTGGCCATGGCAATCTCCGAGATCTACGGTATCGAAAACATTGGCGATAACTTCTATCTTGGTTTCCTCATGTGGTCTGTCGCTTGTCTGGCCGTCTTCCGTGCTATCGGCTCTACCGCCTTTGCTATCATTAATGTTGTTAACATGGCGGTTGAGGGCCGTGTCCGCATGAATTTGCGTGCTTCAAGCCGTGCTGGGTCAGGCAGCAATGTCGGCTCTGCTGGCGGATGGAAGCCAGGCCGTTGGTACGACAAAATCCTCGACCCAATCAAGAATCTGGGCAAGTAGGATGAAGCCTGATTAGATGTGATTCTGTTTTTTTCTTGTTGATTAGTCGGATTTTTAAGGTGTTGTCTATGGACAATAAAATAGTGCTTGTGTCTAGTGCAGTTATTATTGCTGTAGTTTCACGTTTTCAATGATTTAATAAATGGGATTTTTACCAGCTATGGAACTGTCGGTTGCTTGGTTCATCGTCATGCTAAGTCAATAAATATCCCCTAACCTACCGTCGGCGAAACATGCAACTTCAGCTTGCTTACTACCCGGGAGCAGCTTGAACTACTGCCGCGTGGCCTAGGGCGTCGGACCACTTGTCAAACCTGCTACTACACCTACACGGACTAGCAGGGGATTTGAATGCATTGTTGTATGTGCTGCCCGGCGGAAACCTTGAGCTTAGGACTGATTGCTGGTGAGCACGTCATGGCTGGGCCACATTCCTCATTGAAGTGCGTATGGTCTGCGGCCATGGGTAAGTAGATATTCCTCCTCACTCACACCTCACCTTGGTATCACCGTTATCGCCTCGTTTGGATACAACGGGCGTCTTCTAGGGAGCCTTGGCCTTGTAGAAGGACTTGGAGCTGACTTCCCTCTTAGGGGAATCACAGTGGAACCTTCTCGCTAGGGCTTGTGACTATCTCGGGGACCATATGGATGGCAAAGCAGCGAGATCTTCACTATTGGCTTTGCTCTACAGCAAAGGAAGAGCCCGCATTGCTTACCGTTCTCCGGACTAGACCAAGGTACCGATAAACACAGGCTTATCCAGACACCAGTAAAGGTAGTGAAATAAGAAGTAGCCCGCCGCTCTTAACACACACGTGGTTCAGAGTCATGCACGTGGCAGAGGTAGCCGCCAGCAACATTGTAGTCCGGCGAGTCTTATGCACATCGTGCGCCAATCATCTCTCGTTCTCGCCCATACCTCCCGTGATTTACATGGAGTTGGTATGATACGTAACGATCGTGATACTCTTACCTCGTGTACTGTAGTAGTGTAAGCATGATAGTCTCGCGGTCCGAGATACAGAGGAGCAGCCCGAAGGGAGACAGAAAAGAGCATAGTGGCCATCCAGTTGGCGGGCTGTTTTCCAAGTCGCCAAATAGCCCTAGGTGTGTTTTCTGATTGCGTGCCTTGGCATAATGGTGGATTGCGCAGTCCGCCACCACCCCTCCTCACTAGGGGATATAATACAGCATGCAGACCCAGACAATGCCTTGACAATCGTTGGTGCTTCGCAGGCTCGGTTGGCCATTAATCTGTTCTATCTATTTTATATTATTAAATCCCAAACCACTAGGAACGCACATAGTCCACTTGCAGCAAAAAACGTATATCGTGCTGCACTTGGCCGTTGTGTGGCTTTCTTCAATTCCCTATTACCGCCACCAACGTTCTCCGTAGTGTTCAGAGAGTCGGCCACTAACTGCTCGATGTTTGCTGACTGCGTTGCCAAGTTGTTGACCAGCATGGACTGTAACTCTGAGATTTCAACAAGTGATTTTTCCGCGCCCCTGTTTCAAAATAGAGAGTAGACAGTCAGCTTCTTCACACGCAAGAGTATAAACAGATAGCCCGTTTCCTACGTACCTCACTTTGTCCAATGCGTTCTCATAGTGCTCCATCATCGCTCTGTTGCCTTGTTCGAACATCTGGACTTGCTCCTGTGTCAGCTCCATCCCATTGCTATCACGCCCTGTTCCCGGGATTGGCGTCCCAGAAAGCTTGTCGTCCGGCGGTGGCCCGTTCGCTACTATTCGCTGTTTTGTTGTCCCTGGCTGCATGCCCGGGAGCGGCACACTGCCCACGGCCGATCTAGCCAGCACACTCTTGTTCTTCTCCAGTTCTCGCGTCAGTCGCGTTTCCATCATATGCTGCTGCGTGGCGCAGCAAAGCTCTAGTCGGCGTCGCAACAGCCACAGCACACCGTCGCGGTGCAGCGTAGTCTGTGCCGCTGCTTCTTCAGCCTGCACTTGCTCACTGCTCCTGGCCGGTCTATTGACCAGCCCGCCGGCCGCCCACGACCCCAGCGCGCCTAGACCAAGCCCACCACCAGAAAAGCGCTTCGTATGCACGGCGGCTAGCGTCTCGCGTCGCAACTGCTCAGCATCGTCAAGCGCACGAATGCTGGCGTTCAGCTCACGGATCATCTGTTTCGCATTGGCATCAATATCTTCGCGCTCGCGGTCGGTCATGACACGCTCGCGGGCGGGCTGAGCAATGCGGAGGTGGGATTTGCGCTGTGGTGCGGTTGATAGATATGCTTTGCGCACATCTTTGAGTTCACTGTGGAGATCCGCGATCAAGGCGTTCTACGGGCACGACGAAAGGATCAGGCCATTAGCAGTACGAAGTTATGGGCTTGCATCTGGCAAGTGTTTACTCACTACTCGGTAGGCTTCACGTATGAAGGCATCGACGTCATCGACCTTCAGCCGGTGGCGCTTGGTCTGAGGAGCCTCCAGGCCTTTTAATAGGCTGTTGAATTCTGGGGTGAGATCGGTCATAGTTCGCACGCAGTCTAGTTTTGTGTCTCGATTAGCTTAGATTCAGAGTGAACCTTGACTTGGTGACTTTGCCGCTTTCTTTAACGATAGACAGGTGTAGTTGTGTACAAGCTGAGGTTGAGCTCTGGCTGGGCCAAAATGTGGCATAAACTTGTTGGTGTATGCATACTTTTGAGCTCCGCTTCTATGGGTAGGGTCTGTATTAGGGTTGTATGCTTCATCGTGACATCATCAATATCAAGTGGTTCACGGCGTATTGCAAGAGACGTAGTGTACGGGTTGAGCAAAATATACGGTGTTACACTGAGGGCTGTCGCGGGGATGGTATATGTATTCATCTTCTGTTCTACAGGGCCGGGATCGCAGTTTGGAGCGGAGTGCGTGCAGCCTCCCACATGAGCCAGTCGGATCGCGTTGTTCTAGGAGGAGAAGGAGGGCGATGGGTTAGCATGGTTTTCGAGGAGGACTGTTGGGGGAAATCGAGTGGAAGACATACGGCAAAAGGCCCATCGAGTTGACCTTCCAGATACCTACGGCTAGTGCCACAAGCTGGCATACGACGTAGACTAGCTTGACCTGCAGGATCGAGCCGCTGTTGCGCTCAGTCGCAAAGCGATCAAGTGCCTGGTTGGTGTTGAGGAGGCCGACTAATGGGTTCTTGAAGGCCATGACAACCATCATGATACTGAAAATCTGCAGCGAGTTGCCAGACATATACATCATGATGGCGGTCATGGGCAGGCCTTTGACGGGGGCCAGCGAAACCTCCCAGGCTTTTTTCAGCTTAAGAGCGTCCATTTGTTCGGGCGTGGGCTGCTCGCGGGGAGCAAGTTTGGGTTCTTTGTTTCTCTGCAATAGCGGCGAGGGGCTGTTAGAAGCTATACATGGAGGAGTTGGATCGTTCCGGGCCTGGAAGCCTGCCTGCCTACCTTGTTACTACTAGTGAGGGCCTGGGACGGGTACAATGGCGGATCCGCAATGTTGGTTGCTTTGGAGCGGGCGGGAGGTGGTGACTGCAGATCGGAAACCCACGACGGGGCAAGAGATTGGCCCGGAGCCTTCATGACGGTGGATATCACGGAGCGGCAACTGGCTTTGATCAAAAATGCAAGCGATGTGGTCCAGAGGCGGCAAACAGATGTTGCATAGGACAAAGTATCGAAACGGTGGATCCACTTAAAAGCACGGCCATGGGGACTGTGATTGGCGAAGAGAAAGATAAGCAGCACTATGGAAAGAAGAACGACTGACGATGGATTGAAGACGGACATGGACAGCATTGGCCTGAAGATGCACTTGCATCATAGTAGAAAAACCTCCAGCGATCCAGAGTGTCTCCTGCCCAAGATCTTGTATCTCACCATCCGCTACTGTAGTTGGTACACTGTGAGCATCTTCCTTCGGCTAAACGCCGGTTAAACACATGCATCTTGTACACTCCTTTTCCTCCCACCAGCGCCCAGCGAGAAAGGCCTTAAGCAGCCTCAAGCTAGTAATTATGCCGGCGGCTGCGGATTCTCTCCTTTTCCCATTTTCTTGGTGAAGCATTGCCATTAATCTCAGCTGCTTACTGTCTCTTATATTCCTTGCCTTTATTTTATTGTCTTTAATGTCGTTGGCGCCTTGCCTGGTTTATTTATCTCTGCTGGTTTGAGAACAGCCACTCGTCACGCGCACAGCTGTCTTTATATTATCTGGACACTTTCGCCTCGTTCTCACCTCACCACCATTGTCGCAGACCTGTGCTTTTCGCATCTCAGCTATCCATAGCTGGCCGTACCCGGTTTGATTCGCATCTCGGCGGCCACGCTCCTATTCCCCCGCAAGCCAGGCAGTGCGGCATCCTATAGCAACGAGCCCTCTACGACTTGGTCTTGCCCACATTCGAACAGTTGTCTCGACATATTCACCAACCAGCATCTTGTCTTTTTCGGCTTGGCCAGGCCATATACAGAGGGCATATCAGCCGTCCGATTGTGCAGAGACTCCATTCTTGGCAGTCTACACGAATCGCCCATCCATCCCGCCTGAAACTATTGCCCGAGGCTTGTTCCGAGTCGACCACGACGACCCTGTCCGCATAACAGAACTTGAGAGTCGCTGTGCGCAAAAAACAGCCTTGTCTGTTTGTGTCTAAATCCAGCCGACCATGTCTTCCAGCCAGGGAGATTCAAAGCTGTTTGCCCGAGTAAGTGTAGCGCCAATGTTTGGCAACTTGCAATTTTTGGGTGTGAGCGCGAGGATGCCGTTACACACATGGCCAGTCATTTTTTGCCGGCGCTGGTGGCATTGAGTGGCTCTTGGGTCTGGCTAGAGGGTACAAGTGAAGGGAGGCCCAGCATACTGCAGAGAGATAAAAGCGAGACTTTGGAACCTGAAGACACAATTATGGTGTGTGGCTCATGGTCTTTTAAACAAAGAAAAGTCAAGGCTGTAAAGCTGCTGTGTCAACCAGTCAGTCCACTGTCTGTGTCCTCCACCTTCATCCCAGCCCTCAGCTTGGCCAGCCCTTATCTTCTCGCTCAAGTCAGCCTAGCCAACGACTAGTCAGTCGTTTCGCTTATTTCCTTTTTTGTTATCTTTATATCTATCCCTCCATGCCTTTTTTTTTCCCATTGTTTTGGCACTTTGCTTTACTATTATCAAGGCGTGTGTCTCTAGCAGTTAGAAGGAGGGGGGGAAACTGGCCAACAAACCCACTGCCCTAACTCTCGCTATCTCTCATTCTTCACTCCCCGCACGCATCCAATGTTTCTTGCTTATGCCCCGCCGCCCGTCTTGGCCGTGCCTCAAACTAACAAGCAAATCATGCAGGGCAAAGTGGCCGAGCTTCGGCTTGAGCTCACGTCGGGCACGCGCAAAGACAAGAACTTTCAGAGCAAAAAGGTCGCGCTCAAGAAGATTGTGGCCAACATGACTATGAGCAACAATGACATGGTGGCACTGTTTCCTGACGTCATTGGGTGCATGAACTTGCCAAGTCTCGAAATCAAGAAGATGTAAGTGACCCGACTGGAGCAACTAGCCGATTTTGCCGTACATGTGCAACATAATAACAGCTGACAACGCCATGTTCTTAGGTGCTTCCTCTTCCTCGTTAACTATGCGCGCGCGAGGCCAGATGTTGCTGCTAATGCTCTTCCTGTACTCAAGCAGGTAAGTTGCTAATATCCACTCCGCTCAGAAGCATCCCCTTCCTCGCTAACTGTCTTTTTGGTCTCTTTTCCCCCCAGGATATGATGGACCATAGCCCTCTAATCCGCGCTCTTGCTCTCCGTACCATGTCCTACATCCACGTGCACGAATTCGTCGAGGCCACTGTTCCGCAGGTTAAGCGCCTGCTCAACGACCCCGACCCCTACGTGCGCAAAACAGCGGCCTTCTGTGTTGCCAAGCTCTACGACCATGATAAGGCCATGGTGGAAAACTCAGATCTGATTGATCGGCTAAACTCGCTACTACGCGATGACAATCCGACCGTAGTTGCCAGTGCACTGGCTGCTTTGATAGACATCTGGGAGCGGAGTGATGCAATCAAGCTTACCATCGACTACAGCAATGCATCCAAGATGGTAGCCATTCTAGCAGACTGCTCTGAGTGAGTCCTTTCTTTCTCTTACTTCCTTGCCTTTCTTTCCTCCACTAATAGCTATCCTCAGATGGGGCCAAACGTACATCCTGGAAGCCCTCATGTCCTACGTCCCGCAAGAATGCGGCGAGGCAATTCTTCTAGCTGAGCGCATCGCCCCGCGCCTGTCACATTCCAACTCGGCTGTAGTCCTGACGTGCATCCGAGTCATGCTCTACCTAATGAACTACATTGACGACCAAAACCAAATCACAGCCCTTTGTCGCAAGCTCTCTCCACCGCTTGTAACACTGCTAGCCAAGGGCCCGGAAGTGCAGTACCTGGCCCTACGGAACGCCCTGCTGATTCTGCAGCGCCGGCCTGAAGTGCTGCGCAATGACATCCGCGTGTTCTTTTGCAAATACAACGATCCCATCTACGTCAAAGTCACGAAGCTAGAGCTGATTTTCATGCTAGCCAACGAGAAGAACATTGACGAGGTGCTTACAGAACTCCGCGAATACGCCACAGAAATCGATGTGCATTTCGTGCGCAAGTCGGTCCGTGCAATTGGCAAGCTGGCCATTAAGATTGAGTCTGCTGCCAACCGCTGCATCAACCTCCTGCTGGAACTAGTAGCCACCAAGATCACATACATTGTGCAGGAAGCCACGGTGGTAATCAAGAACATCTTTCGCAAATATCCCAACCAATACGAATCCATCATCGGCACGCTCTGTGAGCACCTGGACTCGCTTGACGAGCCCGAGGCCAAGGCTGCCATGGTTTGGGTTATTGGCCAATACGCCGATCGCATCGAAAATAGCGAGGCGCTGCTCGAGGACTTTTTGTACAGCTTCTCCGAAGAGCCCATCGAGGTACAGCTCGCTCTACTCACAGCAACAGTCAAGCTGTTCATCCAACGACCGACCAAGGGCCAGGAACTCGTCCCGCGTGTACTCAAGTGGGCCACGGAGGAGACGGACAATCCTGACCTGCGCGATCGTGCGTACATGTACTGGCGGCTGCTCTCGACCGATATGGCGGCGGCCAAACAAGTAGTCATGGGCGAGAAGCCAGCCATTAGCTCCGAGTCGGAGCGACTTGACCCACACACACTTGAGGAGATGTGCCTCAATGTTGGCACACTAGCTACGGTCTACCTCAAGCCTGTGCAGAGTGTATTTCGCTCGGCTCGCCCGCGCAAGCTACAGGACTCGCCCGCGCTACAAAAGCAGAACATCCCGACCATGGCCAGCGATGTGGCCCAGAAGCCGATGAACATGTTTGGTACCATGGGCGGAACCATGGGAAGCCCAACAACCAACGGATTTGAGAACAATGTGAATACGCAGACGGCAGCAGTCACATCGTCAGCACAGGCGCTTAGTGAGGCTGATGCATACTTTTCGAGCCTGACACCACAGATGGCGGGCATGAATCTAGATGGCGGCGATATGTTTGGTGGTGGCGGCGGTATTGGGGGTGGCATGGGCATGGGGGGCGGAATGCCTTATGTGGTCACGGCACATGCGCCACAGGCAATGATCCATTCGCCACAGACACCACAAGATGGTAATGGGGATTTGCTGATGCTGTAGGCGCGATGACACATGGGGAGAGGGGGAGGAGAAGAGGCGGACTGTGAGATGGTGGGTGGCCGGCCGGCTTTATAAGGGAGGCTATAGCATAGCAAAATGACTATTTTTTTTATACCTGCATATTTTGTACATGTGCCTGTTCCTGTTCCTGTGCCTATGTCTGTGTTCCGTCCTCTTATCCTTTATCATGTGTGCCTGAGCCTGAGCCTGAGCCTGAACCTGAACCTGTGTTCCCCAGATTCCCATCTTCCCCCACGCCCTCAAAATCCTTTCCGTGCACATTATCCAATGTCAGCCACGCATTTCTGCTCATGCCAATGCAGCTAGCCGAGCCGAACCGAGCCAGTTTCTGTGCCACAGCCAACACGCAATCACCATCACCAACGGGGCATCGGAGTCACGGGGCTACTGGGGCACGGTGCACACTGCGGGTCTGACGGCGGGCTTGTGCGTGGCCTGAAGTTGGTCTGGCTAGGTTTGGGCAAGCGGATTTGTGGACTAGCTGCAGGTACCAGAGACGAAATACAACCAGAGGAGAAGGACGGAGGCGCGGAGTGATCTTGGCGGGATGCGGAATAGGTGGTGTCTAACCCTAACGGGGAGGGAGACCCTGGGATGGAGATGAGAAGTTCTTTTCGTCATTTTTCGCCAGTACATTTTTCTTCTTACAAAGATTTATCATTTTCGACAATTTTTGTCTCTTTTTCCCACTACGCTGTGAGGTTTCTTGTCTTCGTCTGTTTTTTGTCGCCTTCACCTTTGTCGTTGTTTGCCTCTATCTTTCTTTTCTGATACGATTTGTCTTTTCCTTTTTTTTGAAGCATAAAAAATACACAAAGCAACCGAAACTACCACTGGAAATCCCCCCTTTTTGTAATTCTACATTTTTTTATTTTCCGTCTTCGTGATAATTGAGTTTTCCTCATTTATCCCCTTCCTTCCCCCCTCAAATTCGACTCAGCACCTGGGAAAATCAATCTCGACATCACGGCTCTCGACGCCATCGCTAATAATCAGTGTTTTCCTTTCGTCGCGCAGCCCTACAACTATCGCAGCTACGACTGCCTCCACCAAACGACAGCACAATAGAAAACGGCTACATTATCTCATCTAGTCGTATTAAAGCCGTCCCGCTGCTGTCCTTTCTTCTTCTTTTCCTTTCGCTTGCGTCTTTGCCAATCCTGCATCTGAGTCTGCTCTTTCTTCGCTCTCTGTTGCCTTTTCCCCTCGTTTCGTCCCGTCGTGCTGCGCTTCCGCTTCCGCTTCCGTCGCCTTGCTATTCTTGACGCACGCTGTCTTCCTTTTATCTGTCGGCTCCCTCGATCTCCGGCAACCCGTTGCTCCTCCTGTTAGCTAGCGTAATTGGTATATCTTCTGTTTGCCTGTTCGCGTGTCCGCAATGGCCTCGTCTAGCTTCCCTACAGTTCTGGGCGCTGGCCCCATGCTTGGGGAGGACCACAAGGAATTCCGCCCCGTCAATACTAGTGCTGATGCTGATGCCAACGTGATTGACGGCCAGCCCCCGCTAAACCACAGCGACAACGATGCCGGCGAGGGTGTTGCCGAGGCGAAGGGCAACAAGGTGGCTGCGAACACTGAAATGGACGCCTCCAATACCTCCACAGACGCCAATGCCGACATCGATGCCAACTCTGTATGTCATATTTCGCTGCTGCTTGCCTCTGGTGCCAGACATTCGTACCAGATTGACGACAAGTTCTTGGCCAAGCGCAACGTCGATGCTAAATCACCGTCAACGGAATCGTCGCCGGGGAAGCGCGATCCCTTCAGCATCAGTGTGTATACGCTCAAGGAGCTGATTTTGCGCGAGTGGCATGACGTCTGGGGTGCTAAGCCGGCCAGTCCTAATAGTATCAGGTTGATCTACTTTGGCAGGCTTTTGAACGACCGGGACAGTTTGCGGCGTAAGTCTTTCTCTCCTGTTTCAACGTGTTGTCCTTGCTCTCTTAGCTAACCACCATCGTTTCCTTGTGTTTTAGAAAGCCGCTTCAGTGTTGACGCTCCTAACATCGTCCACATGTCCGTCAAACCAGCCGATGTCATCGCCGACGACGACGAGCCCAAGGTCAACTCTAAAACACTGGCAAGATCCAACACACGCACAGAGCCGGCTAATTGCTGCGTGATATTATAAGCTGTCAAACGCCTTTGCTCTGCTTGGTTTCTTCGCCGTCCTGTTGTTATGCCTCATGTGGGTTTATTTCTTTTGTGTCGCTGTTTCCCGGTTTATGTCTGTCTGGCTCTCTATTATTTCTTTCCTTCATTTCTTCGTTCTATTTGTATATAGCACCCTCATCTCTACTCTCAGGAAGCTTGGCCTCGTTCCTTCCTACTCTCTCTTATACGCCGCACACCCTTCCCTTCCTTCTTGGCTGGTCCTGTTTTCATCCCAAGTCCCCGCCTATTAGCCCTTCATATCGTGGCTTCTTCCATAATCCGGCCCATCTGAGCTATGCAGAGCTTGGTTGGTTGATGCTTGCGGTTGCCCCCCCTCTCCCTTCCCCTGCTTCTGTATCTCATTCTTGCCCAAACACCCAAACACCCCTAGTTCATTGTTCATATTGCTGTCTATTGCTGTCTATTTGATCGGCAGCCAGTCTAGTATCCATATACTTGCTTCTTTGTTTTCTTCCTACTGTACTCGTCGTCTTTGCTGATTGGCCAGTGTTCTTTTGCACTGTTCGCCACCCTGAAAAGTATACATGACATCACACACAAACCACCTTCTATGTAGTGCATCGTACTGTTTTATAATTGTTTGCCTACCGTTGCCCTTTGTAGAGGAATAAAAACGGCATTGTTCGTTGGCCATACCATACTTGCATTTCGTTAACAGTGTTCTAGAGAAAACCAAGGCAGCGAGGGTTGTGTCTTGTCCTGGGGGCTATGCTATATCTTCTCTCCCCCCCCACACGTGCTAAGCCCCTCTCCCCCTTTCCACCCCTCCCTCCTCTCCGCTTTCTTCGTCGCCATCGCCGTTGCCAGCCCCTTGTGCAGACGACTTACTGCATCTTCAGTTTGTGTTCCATCTCAGCATGGAATCCAGGAACGCCCACTGTCTCATCGCCCGTGTAGATGTCCTCCCAGCTAACTTCAGAGTCCTTGCCACGAAGGATGTCTTCATGAACGCTGCGCAGCCCACCGCCCAGGACCGCTGGCCGCCACGACGAATCACGGACGATCTTGAGTTCCATTCCCTGGCGCACCGGCTCTGCAATACCGTACACACGACGCAGCGTTTGCATGCGCAGATTCTCCTGTGTTGCTTCCCATTGCTTGAGACGGGCTTCGAGCGGGTGGCTGCTAGTGGGCGCGTTGGTGTCCAGAGAGGCTGTCGTACCACTGGCGGCAGAGGGGCCGAGTCCTGAGCGGAAGACGTCGTGCACACCGGGCGCGGATGGCGCCGAGAGCGACTTTTGGGTGTGTGTGAAGGTGCCCTTAGTTGAGGCATCGGGAACGATACGCATAGCCTAATGCAAATGGAGTGGTTATGTTAGCGTTTGAGCTTGAATTCAGGAGGGAAATAGCTGGGCGTACGTACCATGATGGGGAGCTTTTGTGCGGGCAATTGGAAAAGAACCTGGAAATATTGAAACAGGAAGTGAGAAGTGGTGTTTTGCCTGGCTGCAAGAAGTGTGTGTGTGTGTGTGTGTGCTGTTTGCTGTGTTTTCTCGCTAGTTGATCAGATTAGCAGGCAGAATCGTGATGATGTTCCCTGGCCTAGCTTAAGCTTACCAGGCTGCCAGCTTGCGCAGCGTGTGTCGCCAGCTGCTACCAGCTGGGCTGTCTGCAGCCTTGTGCTATGACCACCCCACAGCCTTGTCCTAGCCACACGCTCTCTGCCCCACCATAGCTGCTTGAGCTGCACCAGGACCCCACAAATATCCTAGTACCGGGTATGTTCTATTATTGATGACCCTGTCACTGTTATTGTATTATTTTACATTGATGACCCTGTCAGCTTGAACTTGAATATATTTAGCGTCTACGGGAATCACAGACATCAAACGGCGCGATGACCCTGTCAACAACATCTATCCCAGGCCCAAAATCATCTAAAACATTAGAATAATGAGAGTACCGCCGCCTATTGTGCGCATCACCAATGGTACTTTCTTTCGGCATCAGCCAACTCCTCACGGAGCACGGCCTAACCCTCCGCTTTTCCCCCGGCTATCCTTTACTCTACCCGCTACTGCTGCCGAAACCTGGGCTGTGGTCGGGCCCTCGCTATCAGGCAAGACATCTTTTTTGCAAGTGTTGAGAGGTTTGCATTTATGTGATCCACCAACAGCACGGGAGTTCCCGTACCTCTCGACGCACGCCGTATCCGACCGCCTCAAAAGTCCTCTCAAAGCCATCCAATATGTTGGTTTTGACGCCGATGCTCACAGCATATCGGCTAATGTCACTACTTCGGCCTATCTCTCCGCTCGCTACGAGAGCCGCCGTGAAGAAACCGATTTCTCACTCCGTGACTATCTGCTTGGAAACACCGAGTTGAATCCCAGCCAGCCACTGCGTGTAGATGCTACCGTACCTGTGGATCTCTTTGGGCGTGTTGTAGCTGACTTGCGTCTGGAACCGCTGCTCGACTTACCCGTAGCATTCCTAAGCAATGGACAGGGGCGGCGGGCGCGAATTGCACGCGCTATTCTTGAGCGGCCTGAGGTGCTTCTACTAGATGAGCCCTTCATGGGGCTTGATCCACCAACGACTAGCTCATTGAGCCCCCTTTTGCACTCTCTAGCAGCACGCGCAAGTCCGCGGCTAGTGATCTCAGGCAGACCACAGGACCCTGTACCAGAATGGATCACGCACATGGTTTTGCTCGCAGATGACTGTCACGTAGAGAAAATTGGCACCAGGGCTGATGTATTGGGAAAGCAAAGCATGCACAAGTCGGCTAGAGTGCCGGCGCCAACAAGCTCTTCTACTACTGCTATCCCAACACCGCACAAAGGCGCACCTGTTGTCGAGATGCGCGGATGCAAAGTCCGCTATGGGTCCAAAATAGCACTGGGAAACTGGCCTGCTGGCCTGCACTGGACTGTACGCCAAGGCGAGAGATGGGCTATTTTCGGGCCCAACGGATCGGGAAAAACCACCGTTGTTGCGTTGCTGTGCTCTGATCATCCGCAGACATACGCACTGCCGATAAAGCTATTTGGCCGCACACGCCTGCCACAGCCCGGCTCGTCAATACCGCCCCTGACATTCTGGGATGTGCAGGCACGCATTGGCCATTCCAGCCCCGAAGTACACCAACACATGCCACGCCGATTATCGCTACGCCAAGTCCTTGCTAGCGCGTGGGCGCCGACATTTGCGGCACCGCCGGTGCTTGACGCGCATGCCGAGCAGCGCATTCAGCAGGCACTACAGGCATTTGAGCGAGAGCTAAACTCGCATGGCACTCCCTCGACGGGCTGGGCGGACGAATATCTCTTTGGCCAGGTGTCCTTCAGTGCACAGCGGGTTGCACTACTTCTCCGCGCTGTGATCAAGAGCCCCGGGATTGTCGTTCTGGACGAGGCATTCAGCGGGATGGACGCACATGTACGTGAGAAGTGTATGCGGCTGTTGCGGAATCAGGGCGAAGCAGAGGCCGGTATTGGTGGGCTGCCAGGGCTAGACGACCAACAAGCACTGATTTGCATTAGCCATATCCGCGAGGAAGTACCGGATTCAGTCGGTGAGTGGATGTGTCTCCCAGAGGCTAATTCAAGCAGAGAAGCTCGGTTTGGGCGGCTGGAAAGGCCACTGGGTCGGGGAGACGAAGAGAGTGAGCAACAATGGCGGGAGATATGGGACATATGACCTGTCAAATGAAGATGAAAATGGTAAGCGTTATAAATTATAGAAGCATGCTACGTTGTAGATTGTATTCAATGACACCAAGAAAAAAAAAAGAAACAAGCCTTGATAAATCGTATCTGTAAATAAATGGGCAAGATAGAGAAAGAGAGAACATGCTGATGATATAAACGTAGCAACAAAAAAGAAAAGAAAAAAAACAGAGAGTTGAGATGGTGAAAAAAAAAAGAAAGGAGTAAAGTTTCCCCTCGCCGGCGTTTTGTTGTGTTTCCACGGCCTCTTTTTTTGATGTTCAAGAAAGTGTTCCAAGCCAAAAGAAAAACAGGATAACAAAAAAAAACCAAAAACCAACCACATCGCAAGAAAAGCTGCACCGCCCAATAAAAGAAAACAAAACCATGAACAAAAACACAAAATAGTACCTTTTTTTCCTTCCGTAAAACCATTTCCCTCCCTTTTGTTTGGTAAACCCCTTGAACGCCGTGGAAAGAAAAACGAAATAAAGATAATAAAGCCGATTTAATGGTATCATACCATACACACTTTGCATTACTCCGGCGAAGTGGATACTCCGGCAAAGTGGATACCCCGGCTCCGCAAAGCAACATCAAACAAGAGAGAAAAGTAAAAAGAAATAAAAAAGAGGAGAGAAAAAGAGGAGAGAAATAGCAAAAATGCTCTAGCCCATGAGCTCAAGCACCTTGTTGACTACCGCACTCGGGTAGCCGCGGCTCATCATCTCATTGACGATTTCACGTGCCTCGTCACGCTTCTCGACTGCAAGATACGCTCTTGTCATAGCCTCGTATGTGCTGGGCTCGCACTTATCACGACCAACCGCGTCAAAAATAGCTCGGGCCCGCTCAATCTTTTGTGCTGCAGCCCACCCATGGATGAGCGTGTTAGCAATGTATGGCGTCAGAGCAACCTGGCGCTTTTTCATCATTCCTAGAAGAGGCTCAGTCTCTGCCACTCGGTGATTAGCCACCAGGCCCTCAAACAGCGCCTGGAAAAGGCTGGCGTTAGACGCTACTGACAAGTCAGCCATTACCGAATCAAACACCGCCCGTGCACCGTCAACATCATGCATTACACAGCCCCGGGCATGGATCAACGACGCGTAGTGGATCGGCTCCGGCTTAACACCAGCAGCCCGCATATCATCAAGGACAGCTTCCGCTGAGGAAAAGTCTAGAGGGTCAAGAGTAGCGTGCGTGTCAATCAGAAGCTTGTAGGTGTGAGATGTAGGCACAATGCCCTTGGATAGCATGCGCTCGTAGTAAGCCAGAACCTTGGCCTTGTTGTGCTTGGTAGTGAGGAAGAACTGCATCATGCTATTGTACGGCGCCGGCCGCGCTTTGTAGTTAGGCATCGACTCCATCTCATCAAACAGTTCCTCGGCAAACTTCTCATCGCTAACACGGCACAGCGCGTTGACAATGGTACCGTATGTGACCGATGTGGGCTTAATACCCAAAGCCCGCATTTCCGAAAAGTAGAGAAGGCAGTCATCGATACGACGTGCCTTGCCTAATTTGCCAATCAAAGCGTTGTACAGAAATGAGCTCGGCTCAACGCCCTCGGACTTTGCACGGTGGAAGATCTTGACGGCCTCAGATGCTTCATCAAAAGTCTTGGTGGATTCCTTCAGCGTAGTAATGTATAGACCATACGTGTTTGCCGAAGGAGTAGCACCAATCTCCAACAACTTTTGGTGATACTCTTCGGCGCCCAAACGGTCACCAATGTATAGAGAAGCACCGACCATGGCATCAAGAATGGACGACCAGCCATAGCGAACAGTTGCATACTGCGACTGGAGGGGGATGTCAGTGTGAGCCATGTTCATGATCTCAAGGCATAGGCCCATGTTTCCTTCACGAGAAGCAGCAGAGATTAGCTTGGCGTATGTGATGTAGCGAGGATGGCGGCCAGCACGGCGCATGTTATAAAACCGAGTCATAGCCTCAGCTATGTGGGGTGCTCTACGTCCGTTAGCGCCCTCAAGCTCCTCAGAGATCAGGGCAGAGCCTTTAAAGTCGGTGTTGTGTGCATAAGGGTCAAACGAGTCTTCAAAAGAAGACGCTGCAGAAGGGGCAGCCAATTGCACAGGAGCATTAGGCATCAAGGAGGCAGGCTGAACGTTGCGAGTATCGACGACTCCGCGAGACCGCATGTAATTAGCAATAAAGTGTATGCCCTCTTCAATCTCGTCGACCAAGTCTGGGCAGTTTTCACTTTGGGCTGCCTTGATGCGTTCGAACATGAGCTCAGCCTGGGTCAAACCCTCAGCCACTTGACCAGATCCAATCATTGCCACGGCAAACATGGCAGTAGGTTCAATCATGTTGGTAGTGACCTTGATATCAGGGTGTGAAAGAATCTGCCAATATTTCATAGCAGACGAAATATCACCGGATCGAATGCTCAAAGCAAGCATAGCAGCAGCAGGAGTGTCAATTTTACCGTAGCTTCCAGGAATGTTACCAAAGGCAGCCAGAGCAGTGTTCCGCTCATTTCTGTCAGCGGCAGCCAAAGCAATCTTGGCCATGGCATCACCACGGCTAGCAGACATAATTCCCTGAGCCCATTCGAGGGCTTGATCAAAGGAGCCTCTGTCAACAAACGCCTTGACTAATCCCGAGTTGATAAGGACATCTTGGATTTGAGCACCGTCGGCGCCATAGAGTTCTACAATCTTCCTGTAGAAGACAATAGCAGACTCTGGTTTGTTGGCTACTACATAACTGTATATGACGGCAGCATAAACCTCAGAGTCCTGGCGACCGACAAGCGTTTCATCTCCAGCATCCTTCCGAATGGCAAGTTGCTTGTATTCATTATAGCAGTCAACAGCCGAAGTCAAGTCGCCATTGGAGCCGTAAGCTATGATCATCTGGGGGAACATTGAGGCATAGGGAGTGATATTCTGGGACTCCATGTGCTCAAAGGCTTTGAGCATATCGGACAAGCGGCCGCTGGCAGCACAAGCTGAAATAAGCTGGTTGTAAGTCTCGGAAGAGTACGAAGCGCGGCAGTTGCCCAGTGATTCGGTAAACAGCTTAATAGCCAAGTCTAAGCGATCATCCTCGGAGAGGATAGCCTCTTCAAGCTCGTGAGAAGCAAACATAAACTTGCCGGCTTTTTCCATGCCACCAAAACGCACACGTTTGGTCTCAAGCTCAGCCTTCTTTCCACTTACTTCTAAAGAGCGGGTGCACAGGAGACCAACCAGGATGTCGTAGGTATCATTGTCGGGGGCCACACGACGGCGGAGCATGTCAGTGTAGACCTCTAGGGACTTGGAAAGCACTTCACTCTTGTCGGTGGGGATGTGCATGGCTGCCATGAGAAGGGCATTGTAGGCACTAGCTAGAGGGCGAATTTTCGCGACTAGCATGGCCTCGAAGACAGCGGGAATCTCAAGATAACGACCGGCCTTTGATAGACCCAAGAGGTGGTCTGCATATGCTACTGCTTGTGCATCTACCAATGGCGCTCTAGGCCGTGCAGGAGAACGGCTGCGCAGGTCATGGCAGCTCTGAGCACCCGAGGCAGCTACGGAGGAAGGAGCCTTGGGTGAGGCAGCAGCTGAATGGTCAGAAACCTCTCCCAATGACTCTTGCCTTGATCTTGCGTCAATCTCTCTATGAAGGGCGGCGTCAATGTGCGCCAACGCAGCCTCATCGGCGGGTGAATAGCGGCCCGGAGGGGTGTTGACATCATCGCCATTTTCGTCGATTATTGCACAGTCGTCGTCGATTACGGGGCGGGCTTCGCCTAGAAGAATGGACGCAGGGCTGGGTTTCCACTCTATTTGCTTCTGGAATTCAAACTGCGACCACTCTTCGAGAGCCTCCTCGGTAGACTCGGCAGTCTCCTCACGCTTCTGTTTGAGTGCTTCAAAGTAGGCATCGAGCCCACCGTGACCTAAGCCGCGGTCATGGATATGGTCGTGTGTGGTGGTAAGGCTGGATGTTTGACGTTCAGTGTGGAAAGCGTTCTTGAGTTGAAGGGTATGAAGTCGACTAACACGGTTGCTATTCCGCTTGGCGAATGACGGGCGGTTCTGGGAGTTAAGAAGGTGGGGATGGGTGGCGGCGACTACGCTCTGGGCATAGCCATGAGTGACAGATTTTGTTAATCCTTGGCGGATAAACTGTTGGTAGAGAGAAGAGTAGATGGTAGGCATTTAGACGGAGCAGCCTGCGGGATGATGATAGAGGGACTACAGGAAAGAGATACACCTATTAGCAACGTCCAATGCCATACTGACACTATACATGTGTGATTGGCGTCAAGGGTCGGGGAGAATCGTGTTGAGAGTTGAATGTGACGACTGGACTTACAGGTAAAGGATGAAATCTAAGATGCAGGTTCATTTGACAGCCTGGCGAAGCCGTCAAACAAACGCGCAGAGGTTCAATGGAATGGAATGCAATTGCTGTAGAATTTGGAAACAAAGAAAGCCTAGACTTCCGAGAGGCAGAGAACAGTCGCCACAGTGAAGTGGACTGAAGATGATTTTTGAGATTTTGAGTGTAACGAAATTATAAGAAGATCAAAGAAAAGAATGAAGAAAAAAACTGAAAAATGAGAAGAAAAGTGAAGAGCGGCGAGTAGAAAGGAATGAATTTTTAACTCGGCAGGGGAGAGAAAGAGGTTCAAGGATCGATAAAATACTGTAAAAAGAAGATACACCAAGATAAGAGCAAACGGCACGAGATAGGCAAGAGCCTCTTCTAGAGAAAAGAAAAATGGCAAAAAAAGCAACTGCAACTTACAGGCACAGGCACAGTCACAGCCGTCCAAGATACTTAGTCATATACTCCAGGCAGCCAATGCTAGATCTGTCTCTGTCTCTCACTTGCTACTTTGGCTCTCTGCACTCGCTCTGCCTCTACTACGCCGCCCGTGTACATGACACCAGGGATTGGGGGTTCTCCCCTTGCTTCCTTGGTCCAAGAAGTCAACGCCAAAAAGAAGGCATTTAACTGGGCAATACAGACGGGACACCCATAAACAGGCATGATATGATGGATGGGCTCGCAGGGCCAGTTTGCAGCAGGCTGGCAAGCAAAACAAGGTAGTGCAAGTATTGTTACGGTACAGGTGGGGAGTAACTAGAGTAACTAGGATCGCAATCCCTGCAGATGCTCAGCCAGGCGGGTTTGTTTGACACTCTGACAAACGGAAAACTCTAGTTTGAAGGGGCGGGAAAAAGCAACCAGTCATTCACTTCCGGCACTTGATGCTTGAGAAAATTACTCGGATCGGATGGCTGGATGGCTGAATAAGTGCTAAACGCCGATCGCTTGAATTTTAGCAGGCACGGTATTTGTCGGTTGTACGGGTAAGATGAGATGTAGCCTCTACTTAGTACATCAGACTACGTCCAGGAACCAGCGCAGCGCATGGCCACCAACGTTGACGTTGGCTATACCTGCTTCGGTTCCGCGTCCAGCCTTCAGGGCTCTGGCCGTTGCTCCACTAAACCTGAGCAACTTTGACTATGGGTTTTTGTTTTTTGTTTTGTGTGGTTTGCCTCGAGCCCTCTATTTCCTGGTTGCCCCTGGTGCCCGCACTAAAAAACAAAGAGGGCTACTACGCAAACTTTTTATTCACCGTCTCTTGTTCCTGTGTTTTCGGCAGAGCTCGGAGCCAGGATTCTGCACGTAGTCAGTGGGCAAGAACAAAAGCAAACAAGTTGCATTATGTCATCAAGCAAAACCAGCGACGCGCAAATCTGGGGGCTTGGTACTATGCTACCCTCGTCTCCAAGCACGGACAACCGACATGCAAATATTTTCAGCCAATCGATGTCTACAACGTAAGAAAAATACTTGTCCGTCTCTGGCTCTTCATGACAAAAACGCCCTGCGAAAAACACCGACCATCTAGTTCTCCATCCTGGTATTCGAATCAAGCCAGCGTAATTTGAGTCATTTACAGCTCTTTCCTTTTGGCGGATAGCGGATGAACGGAGGCCACGCTCCTACGGTTACAGGAAAGGAAGAAGCCGGAACAGATAAGATAGGAAGAAAAGCTCTTCCACCCCCCTCACACAAGAACACGTATTTCGACAGCCCTGCAAGTAAGCCTTCCTGAAACATCCGCCCCTCTGTTGGCTCAAAGGGAAGCTTCACATCACGGGGTACATTCTAAGCGGGCATCAGTGTCCGAAGCCAGCGTTGTCACCACCTGCCCTGCTTGATGATAAAAGAACAGCCACGGTGGAAAACGGGATGCACATTGCGAATGTAGACGCAAGTGCAAGTAAGTATAGGCGTATGCCAATGAAAAGGTGCCAGCGCCAACAATTCGTATGAGTTGCAGCCTGTTGCCAGCAACGCCAATCCTGCTAGAGCGCCATGATATGCCAGCGACAATATAGCCCAAACCAGGCAACCACGCCCAAAACGCGATTTTTAATTCCGGGCTTCCCTTTTCTTCTTTCTACGCCAGCTAGTTTAGACGCCGAAGTCTCGGAGTATCGGATCCTCGGGGTTCTCCAGAGAAGACACCTTGATAGCTATTCTTTTGTTACCGCCCCAAGTCCTTTTGCTTTCCGCCAGAGCCGGTCTGTGACAAAATATTTGTGGGTCTCTTTTTTTTTTTCCTTCACCTGACCTCTACGTCCGGGGTGGAGTTAGGATGATATCGGAAGCGGTATTTCTAGCATTCGATTTAGAATGAAAGGAAGGAAAAGAAAAAAGGCCAGCCCAGTCTTTTTCCACCTATCTAGACTGGGCTATAGAAGCCAAAGGAATCTCTTCACGTGCTGTACATACACAAGCCAGCAAAGGATCCCAAGGACTAGGCAAGGGCCCTCAGAAGGGCAAGGCGTCCTTCCTTGCTTGTTCTTTTCTAGCTTCTTACCCCCCCCCCATCCCCAGACAAGCCAGCATCGTATTTCACAGTATTGCGCGTGCACATGCGGCTAGGCTCGCCCAGTCTTTGTGTGGCTGCTGTAACAACAGAGAAAAATTTGTCCCTCAAATGCTTTGTCCTCACAAGGGCCCGGCAAGCATAGTTCCCTCCCTCTTATTCACCAGACTGACTGGCTTACCCTCTCTCCCCATATTGCACTCTTATACATTCTCTGCGCATATTGCAGTCTGTCAGCTTTGTTTGTTATGCATACGCTTTATAGTTGTCTTGCGTTGTCTTACAACTATAGCCCATGTTCCTCACCGCTTTTCATGAGATAAGACGACATGAGATGAACGATCTTGTTCAAAATCGCCACGAAAGCACCATCTTGATATCAACGCGCATATAAATCAACATCACATTCTAACTCCCAGCTTCAATCGACTCTCTAGCACGTTCTCCTGGGTCTTCTTTTTGCATTTCCAGCTTCCTATTTAGATTTTAGAGCTCGCAAATGTCGCTTTGTTACATCACACTGCATTAGTTAACTAATGCATGCGTGCCAATGCACGCATGTTGGTACATCATCGATCAGAACCCCGATTATATAAATGTTACATCGGTGAACACATGGGTGCATAATGCAGCGCTTCTAAACCTACCAACAATTACATTCTTTTCCCACAATTTCAAATCAATCGCACACGACTTCCGGTCTCTGAAACAGCTCGAGAGAGCATCATCAAGGAAAGGCAATATTCTCACGGTACATCAGATCCAGGGCCCTTCATCGAGAAGCTGCGTCCTTAACCCTATGCCTCAGCAACCCTTGCCTTTCCATATCCCTCGTACATTTCTTGCTATCTCATTACACTCGCTGCATGCATACATGGTGTGTTGTTCAGAACAGGATGTGGTTCTGAGGCTGACTCCAGGGACGAGATTTGCGCTTAACTTGCTCTCAAGGTAGACAATGAGGGCGACAGCGAAAGCTGAGCAAATAGCAGACTGGCAACAGCAGACATAGAAAATAGAGGCAACAGTCTGTGTGTAACTTTTGCTTCCCACCACGCATAACATGAAAAGCAGAAAAAAGACGCACCTGGGTTGGAGCCCACTCGTCGAAGAGAATGGCGGGAGCCTGATTAGCAGCAGAGACCAGTCCATGAGGAAGGTAGACGAATGTAAGCATCGGCCGTGCAGTGTTCGTATACAGAGGGTTGAGCTTTGGGAGCTCGAATCCACTTACCATTCTCGTCTCTTCGCTCCAGACAATGGCATAGAGTAACCTAGGGCCTTGACGGCGGCTGCCTTTGCCAGGACGTCTGCCTTTTCTCTCGTTGCCTTCAATATCACTGTGTCCTGGGACCCAGATGCTGTGAATCTTCAGATTCGGGGACAGTCTTCGGGGGTCCTAGGTGACGAACGATCTTGGCTTGGTCTAGCTCGTGTTGAGATGTGCCAGCCTTCATTGCCACCGAGCTCATCCTTTCCACAGCCGCCTGGCTGCCCGCGAAGATCCAGATGGTGTCAATTCCTCGAACAAGTCCGCGGTTCAGACTTTGAATGCTTGTCGCTGCTGGCTGCCCGGGAGGTGTTCTAGTCTGAAACATGGCATCATAGTGTTGCGGAACAATAGTAGGTGTAGGTAGACGTTAAAGTATACAAGCAAATTTCCACAGTTAGACTTTGCAAGATCGGGAGCAGATGTCGAGAGGGAATCCACGAGAACATGCTGAATGGGCCTTGCTCTCGGCCACTGAAAAAGAAAACGATATACTGTAATAGCCATGCATACAGAAAAACAATATTAGTGTATTTCACGGAGGCCTATACTCCGTGTTGACTAGTGCGAGTGCCGCAGACCAAAAACATCGGCCGAATTCTGAAAACTGATGGGTATGCCATGGAGTTGCGCTAGATATATGGCTGTCCTGGCCCTGGTGCTGAGCCTTAAGGATCGTAGCAGAGGCTTCAGATCTAGGCGAAATTGTAGCTGATGACTGCTTAGGAGTTGCACTGGAGGATGAAATCAGCTAGCCGCTCTCCGCCATCCAAGCTCTGCTGAGAGCCCCGGGAGATAGCCGACTGTCCTCTATAGTGGTAGGGCCACTCGTTTACCACCTAAGATTGGCTGGAAGATTAGAGCAGAGGCAGTAAGAATGAAGATGATGGAGGGGAATAGATAGGGCATGGTCTAGCAGGATCAAAGGGGTCTCTATGAAAAGGTGTTGAGGGGTCCCTTTTCCGGGCTATCGGGAAAAAATGAAAGAAAAACGAGATGCTGCTATAGTCACGTCTGGAGCAGGATAAAGCCGCTGCAATCTGCTGGGGCTCATGTTGCTTGATAAAAGCTGCAAGTCTTGGTTTTCCATGCTGTCGCCGTAATATAGAAAGACTAGGCAATCAATCACGAAACGTAGAAGGTACACTTTAGGGCTGGTGATACTTGCGGCTCATTTTGAGATGAGAGGCGCGGTATTCGTTGTTAATGCTTGTTTCGAGATCTAGTATACATGTCCACATACTCGGGAATCTGCCTATTTTGGATAGTCCTTGATGTGGTAACTCTTGAGCTTCACAAACTGTTCAAAGCCAAAACGGCTTAGAGTCTGTCCCTTGCCTGAGTTCTTCCAACCAGTCCAGGCCAGGTCCTACAAAGTAAAGATATGGCGTTAGTGAGACAAGAAGACGACAGATGGAAAGAGGCAAGATGTAGTGATAAGTCATATGAAGACGAGGAAAAGAAAAAAGAAAAACTTACTGGGCTTGGGTAGTCACAGCGGTTCACAAACACAGTGCCAGCCTCAATATCGTCAGCTAGCTTGTGTCCGCGGGAAACATCCGCTGTCCAAATGCTGGCTGTGAGGCCAAATTCACTGTCATTCATTAATCGCACTGCCTCCTCATCGTTAGCCACCTTCATGACCGGAATGACCGGTCCGAAAGTCTCCTCCGTCATGACCGCCATATCATGTGTAACGCCCGTCAGCAGTGTTGGCTTGACGTAGTTTCCAGCAGCCGGGGGATTCTCAAACGAGGCATTTGCAGGAGTCGCATCGATAGCGCCTTTAGCTAGCGCGTCCTTGATGTGAGCCTCAATAGCCAGCTTTGAGCGACGAGAAACCACAGGGCCGAGGTGTGTTGCCTTATCGGTAGGGTCGCCAAGAATGTAGCCAGCCAGAACCTTCTGCACAGCTGCGACAAAGGCATCATGTACAGTCGCCGCAACATAAACACGCTCAATAGAGCAGCAGCTTTGGCCGGAGTTAAAGACGGCACCGTCAACGATTTCCTCTGCGGCCCAGGCAATATCAACATCATCGCGCACGTAAGCGGGGTCCTTGCCGCCAAGCTCCAGGCCGACGTTAACGATGCGCCCGGCTGCAGCCTTTTGCACTGCCAGACCACCGGCTACAGAGCCCGTGAAGCACACGAGAGAGATTTTAGGGTTGTGCACAATCGTCTCGATCAAGGCGGGGGCGCCACTGTGGAAGTACTGCAGTACGCCTTGCGGTAGGCCGGCTTGCTCGAAGGCGGCAGCAATGTGCTCAACGACGGTCGGGGTTTGGGGGGAGGGCTTGAGGATAACTGTGTTACCGGCGAGCAGAGCGGGTACTAGGGCGTTGACGAGAATGAGGTAGGGGTACTATTGAGGTGCATATTAGTGCTGGGCATTGCAATAAGGCCATTTTTAGCGGTTTCTAGCGGTCTTCAACACATGTCATTTGATCATCAAGAGCATTATTCCAGATGTGGTATGTAGTAGTGGTTATGAATCACCAAACGTCACACAGCAACACCCACTAGGGAGATATCCACTACAGCGAATGCACCACGACCAGTGAGACAATGGGCCAGGGCGAGAGAGACCAGATACGCCCCTGGGCATGGAGCGGCGGCGGCGGCGGCAGCGGCGGCTTATGAGCCTGAGGCGCCTTTTGTGTGCCAGTACTCACATTCCAAGCAAAAATTATGAGCACAGGGCCGACGGGCACCTTGCGAATATATCGCTGGAAGCCATCCTGGGCGTCACCGGGGGTATCCTGCAGCACGTCATCGCTGACTTTGAGCAGATACTCGGAGCGCATGATGGCAGTATCAATCTCTTTGGGCGTATAGTTGATAGGGCGACCCATTTGGTCGGTCAGCTCAGCGCCCAGCTCATCGCGCTTGGCGGCAAGTATCTGCAGGGCGTTCTTAATGATAGCCTGGCGTTGCTGTAATGTTGTTTTGCTCCATGACTTGAACGCCTCAGCCGCCTCAGCGGATAGGCTCTCTAGCTTAGCCTCCGAAATGCCATCGCGCGTGATGATAGGCTGGTTAGTTACTGGGGAGATTGTGGTGATGGTTTCAGGAGACATGGCGATGGTAGTAGGGCGTCTGTGTTCGTTGTGTCGGTGATATAGAGGAGGGCGAGGGCGAGTAAGCCAGGGGTGGGGCAGTGTATGATGTGCGTGTGTGTGTGCGTTGTGCCACCTATAAATTAAAGGAAGACCAGAACAGAAGAGAAGAGGGGCTGTGTGCTGTGTGCTGTGTGTATCTGTATTACAAAACAAAATAACGACAGAAAGCCCTGGAAACAGCAGATCTCGTGTGTGGCTGGCCTAAAATGGAAGTTCTGTATATAGCCAGTTTTCAGCATGATAAGCAATAAGCTGCTGCGGGTGCGGGGAGCTACCGGGAACTAGGAACGACGAGAGAGGCGCGCTGTGGCTTAAAGATATCATAATACAGGGTATTTAGCGGTGTTGCTGCTCACGACAGTGGCTAGGCCTATCGAGTAGCCCACGAGATAAGGACTTATCTTTGGCGATGGAAGGAAGAGGGGCTCTCTGCGCCTAGAGTGCTAGATAAGTGCTGCTAAGCCTGTGTGCTTTGCGGAGGCCACCGCAGTCGATGGTTCATTCTGGTTTGTAGGCTATCATGACGTGGGCAATGGAACATTGACTTGTCGATCGTTTTTGTTTCTACTCATGTTTCTATGACGTCGATGGGACGGGACAGCTTGACGATTGTGATGGCATTAGGTGGCAGCTGTTTAGTTTCGCCAGGGCCTGTGGATGTGTGCAGCTGTCGGCAGCTGCCAGCAGCCAAGAAAGAAACGCTCATTGACCTGCTCATAACTAACTTTGTTCGGAACTTGATCAACATGCTTCAGCTAGGCTTGCCTAGACGTAATGCTCCAGCTATGCCTGCCTAGACGTAATGCTCCAGCTACGCCTGCCTAGACGTAATGCTCCAGCTATGCCTGCCTATACGCAATGCTCCCGCTATGCAGCCTTGCTTCCTTTGTTGATTTCCGTATATTGTACACATGGCAGAGGTGGCAGGGCATTGGGCCTTGGACCTGGGGCCTGGCTAGACACTTTTTGAAGCAAATAAGCGAGGCACGATTTCTTCCCGCTTTTTTGGGCTGGGCTTTGAGGCCGAGAGTGCGGAGGCTGGCTATAGTGCCGATTCTAAGTTTTGTGGACTGTCTCAATAGCAATAGAGGGGGACGGATTTCGCATGCTTGTTACGTTGTCATGCTATAAACTGAAATAGACATAAAACCAGATGCGTATACTGCATGTATGTTTATCTCTAGTAGATGTGTGCGTTGCCTTGTTCATGCGAGTACTTTTGTGTGGTACTTGGATTGGTGCTTGCAGATCTAACCAGAAACCACAAGTCCACGAAGGGGGGCACCTGATCCTAAATGCAACGAAGTCACAGGACTCCCCTCTCTGTTGCTGCTTGGATTCCTTTTCTTTTGCCCACCGCCAGGGCTTTTCCCCATAATCAACCTCGACTTTCCTAGTCTCCGCATAGCCATCTTGTGCCTGGACGCCCTGAACGAGGGGGGCCTGCCCCTGCATCCTACAAGAACGCCAGTTGATTCGCTAGCTGCTCCCCTAGACACCCTGTTTCATAAGTGCGTAGCTCCAGGCGTAAAAGACTAGTGTTGGCGTGGGCGAAATTGTAATTGGCGATTTTCCTTTTTCTCGCAGTCGCTGGCACACAACTTGATACATTGAAGGCATCACCAAGGCACTCTGTTGACGACCACTTATAGACATAGCCGTGCTGTTGCCTTGGTTGTGTTTACGTGTGTAGAGTATGAGGTTGCATGACGGGGCTCTTGTCTTTTCATAGTTGATGCAGGGCCAGCCAGCCAGCCAGCCCTGGCGGCAAGGAGAAAGCAGTTGAGAACACCGACCGGGCAGAGTGCAACGCTTCTCTTGTTTCTATTCTCAAACGACGAAGCTCACTGCTTTTTCCTCCGATAGGATTTCTTTCACTCAGTTTTTTATTATTTTTTACCGCTATGCCCCTGGAATGCATATATGGGCCTTGCACTTGATTGGACTTGACTCGTTTCATAGGATGCAAGAGCAAAGGCCGAGTTCAAGGCTCATTGGTCAGCGGAGACAAGATATAGGATCGCAGTCTGGATACTTGCCATGTTGCATGCTGCACATACGATTTTGCGATCCTCAGTAGTTAGTCAGTTAGTTGGTCGGGATGACACTAGAAGCACGTAGTATTTGGAGTTGGAGTTATTGGCGCCAGCCATGACAAACATGGCCTCCTGGAGGGGGCTTTGCATGTTAATATTGGATGGGCTTTCTTGCTGGGGAAACGGGGGGGGGGGGAACTTCGAATATTGAACCTTGTCTAGGGCGATGGTTATATGGCGTTGGAGAATGCAGAAAGATATTACTTCGATAGTACGCGCTGGACGGCTTGATGGCTGTCAAAAATTGATTTGACCCCTAGATGAGATACCCATGTTAGGGCATCGGGATTGACGGG
>NETT01000002.1:0-19077 GCA_003449175.1 Ceratocystis smalleyi | reverse complement strand
GGGGGGCGCGGCGAAGGGGTGAAGAGGAAGGAGGGCGGAGAGTTCGAGAGTGAGTGAAGGAGAGGCTTGCAGTTAGAAGGCTCAAATCTCGGGTCATTTTAACGTGCTCATTTGGGTTCACTGGGAGTCCGCGTGTTCCAGAGTCATTTCAAGACCTGGGCAAACAAGACTAGAAGAAATGGAATCATATCGCACAAAGTGCACAAAGAGAGACGGCTCGACTCTGCGTCTCGGGCGTTGTCTATCGCGAAACAAATTTCCTTCTGTTCCTTCCCTTTAATCGCGGCCCTTCATTCCCGTTTTTCCTTTTTTTTTTTCATCTGAACTTTGTGGTCGTTTTTTCCAGCTTTTTTTGCGCGTGCTTTCCAACTTTGTAATTCTCGTCAATCGCTGGGATATTTTTTCACCAGCAACCAATTATCCCTCTCTCCTTTCCTTCTCCTTTCCTCTTTCTTTAGGTTGTTCCTGCCGTTTTAGTTGGTTCTGTCGCCTTCCTCTTGCGAAGCCTCTTTCTTTTTTCTTTTCCTTTCTCTGTGGTCGCCCTGGTTTTTACTTGCTCCCTTCTGAACGCTCTAACCAAATCAACAGAAATAGCACCTCCTTTTTTGGCCGTTACGTTCCTTCCTCTTTCCTGTCTTGCTTGACTATCTTAATGAAACCACCTTCTTTTTGTTATTATTTTGTTTGATACCTGCTATTTTTGAAACCTTTCGCCTTCCTTTATTTGATTCTTTCCTTCATTCGTTCACTACTCTTTTTTTTCTTTTTTTTTCTTTCTTTGCTCTTCCTCACTTGCACTACACCCTTCTTAATTTCTGTCTCTCGTTATTTCGTCTTTGTTTTTTTCTTGCTTTTTCTTTTGCTCGGTGCCTTTTTCTCCCTTACCTCCCGTCGGCAACTATCGATCCAATCGTCTTGCTCTTTCCTCCTATCCTTCATCAAGGCCCAGTCGAGTCGAGCTGCACCCTCCTAGTCTAGATTCCAGAATCTCCACGACAAACGTCTCCCCGACCATATCTCGACCTTGTCTCTTTCTCGCGCTTTCTTCATTGTGCTTGCGGTTATTTTTAGGCTGTGCAACAACAACAACGCCTTGGAACGCCCACATCAGCTTCCTTTGTCTCTGTTGTTTTCTCCTTTTAACGGCATACAATACACACCTCCTACCTACTCGAGACCTGAGGACTCGAAGACTTGCCTGAGACTTCCTTCTTTTGGCCTGGCCATTTTCTTCTTACCGTAACTTTCTTTTTTAGTCATTTCATTCCTACGCTTTCCTGGAACAAATCTGGATCGAATTACACAGAGTGCTAAATTGGGGAGTGCTGTGTTTTACGGCTCTTCGTTATTGTGTCTACTGCCGTATTGAATACAGCTTTGGAGGGGTGCTACCGATTATTAGTGCTCTTTTATCTTTTTTGTTTTACATTTATCTATTGCTCCGCCGTCTATTTCTCACGTCCTGACTCGGTTCTTGCTTTCCTTCTTTCTTTCAATTTTCTTTCGTCTCTTTTTTGCACATACTCCTATACGATCACAACCTTCCTCGCCATGTCTTCCGCGACCACGACCCACAACTTCAAAGAATTTTGCCTGCGTCTGAGTAGTGCCCTTCGCATCAGACGCAAGAAACCTACAAAGATGTCCACGATCCAGATTGTACGTCTCCTTGACTGTCTGCTATTTTTGCTACAAGTATTCAAGTACTAACATTACCGGTGATGTTTAGTCTGCGCCGTTCGACTTCCGCAAAGATACCTTTGCGCTGCCGGGTTTCTCTGAAGACGAGTCAGTGCATCCTGCCCTCCCCAAACTCGCGATGGGGGAAAACATGCTAACCTACAACCTTCGCATATAGGTGCGCTAGAATGAAGAATGCTGCCCTCGACGGCACTTTGAATACTGTTCCCATGAGCGTCAGCGTGAATGCTTGAATTGACGTTCAATCCGACCTCGCGTGATTGCTTTGCTTCTACGACAGCGTGGAGACGGTCTTGCCATCATCGCCTGTCATACACGAAAGGCTCGCACAGCCTGGGCCTCTCTGACTCTCCTCTTCTCTCCCTCACCTCTACCTGCATATACAAGAATGTATGTACATCTCGACTAGACGAACATACCATACACCACACCACACCACACCACATACTATACCATACAAAGAAAACTCAAGCTGCAGTCACTTGATGCAATGGCCCGGCGGGTCTTTGCATGAATTGTGATCCTGTGGACATAGCGGAGTCTGCAGATCGTTTGCGCCACTCCACTAAATCCCGTTTAGGTCTGTTCGATTGACATGCGGCCTCCCACTACGATCTTGTCTCCTTTATTTTCTGTTTACTTGTCTCTGCCGAGACGGAGGTCCTCGTACTCAACCAGGTACAGAGCGAATGCGGGTGTAGCTAATGCTGAGGCTGCTTAGTGCTGCAGCAACATGGGTGCACCAGCAGAGCTGAAACCCTTTTTTTCTTTTTTCTTTTCAACTTTACCCATTTTTTCTTTAGTCCTTTGACCTGCGTCTTTGTTAGTTGTTTTCCTGCTTGGGTCTGCTTTTCTGTTCTTATTCCCTTTGTCGTTACGACGATAACACGAGTTTTGCATTATTATTTTTTGGGTTATTGCTTTTTCTGTACAGCCAAATCTCCTGTGTTTACCTTGTGAAACATTCATCCCCCTCTCTCTCCCCCCCCACGAACAAGAGCCTTTGGCTCGAGCCTGGATTTTAGGACATCAGCTTCGGTATCCGCTGTGTTTTGGAGGACAGTTGCTGGAGGGAGCTCTTTTATAGGCGTTTGTGATCTTAATACTCCCAAGGGCGAAAGGGCGAATTTGCCCTGGGCTGAATTGAATGTATCAGCTGCAGTTTGATGTGCAAAGTTTACTTGTGCGAAATCTTAGTCTACAACACGTGATTGTTATGCCACCGTCCAGCTGGCGTTGGTAGGAAGTCATTGCAAGGCCTCGTATTGCTTGTATTCTCTCTCGCATGGCCAACAAGTCCTGCCTGCAGTCTGCATGCATTCAAACTTTTGACTCTATCCGTTTCTGTGTAACAGGAGAACAGGGTTGCACAGGTAGGATTAGTGATAAGATAAGGTTGCAGGATTTTGGTTCCCAAATATTTTTTTCACCTCAAGAAAACAAGGGCCTTGCCAATCTGCCTTATTACGCCAACTCACTTCCTAACGAATACACAAATCAATACAAACCCGCTCAGAAATGGCCGACGACGGAATCGTGGTTAACTTTGAGATCGGCGACTTGCCGGTCAAACAGAATGTCAAGTTTCAGGGCGGTCGCTGGCGAGACCGAGTGCGGGCCCAAAAATCAGCCCGTCGCGGGGCGGACGCTACGGCCAGCAACCACGACGACGAGCCAGCCAAGCGCAAAGAGCCTAACCGGCGGCCAGGCGATGATAGCGATGGCGACTCAAGACCCTCGAAGAAACAGCGCCCAAATCACCCGAAGCTCGCATCGAACAGTAGCAATAACAACGCTAGTACAGGCCCGTCAAAGCGGCCCGTTGGCCCCGGGAAGCATGTCACATCTAGTCTCTTCTCATCTAATCCGCAACATGTAACAGATATGGACCAAGAGCGCGCCGCCGACTCCACTCCCGCCGAGCCTACAAATGCGCCCCTTACCGGACCTGCTGCCTCGTTTGCTGCGCTGGGCCTCTCAGATCGCGTAGTGCGTGAACTGGCCAAAATGGAGCTTTCCCACCCAACTGCTATTCAGAAAAAGACGATTCCGTTGATGATCAACACCGAGGACGATGCCTTTATACAGGCCCAGACAGGTTCCGGAAAAACCTTGGCCTATTTGCTGCCCATGGTGCACCGTGTGCTGGCTCTCAGCAAGCAGAGCAAGATCCAGAGAGACTCGGGTATCTTTGCTATTGTGCTGACGCCAACACGAGAGCTCGCTAAGCAGACACACGCTGTACTCCAGCAGCTGCTGAAAAGCTTGCCATGGCTAGTGGCCTCAGCGATTACCGGAGGTGAATCAAAAAAGGCCGAAAAGGCACGGATACGCAAGGGAATCAACTTCTTAGTAGCCACACCAGGTCGTCTGAGCGATCACTTGACAAACACGCAAGTACTGAAGCTTAGTACAGTGCGCTGGCTGATCTTGGATGAGGGCGATAGACTCATGGACATGGGCTTCGAGGAGGACGTTAAGAAGATTGTTACCATGCTACGCAAGGCCGAGGTAGCCACCAAGAGCTACGACGGAATGCCATTAGAAATTCTGCCCAAACGAAGAGTCACAGTTCTCTGCTCGGCTACGCTGAAGATGACGGTTCAACGACTTGGTGAAATGAGTCTGAACGACGCTGTGCATATTGCTGTGACCAAGGAGGATCTCGATGAGGAGAAAAAGGACACAGAAAAGGACAAGGCCGATGCCAGCAGGGATGGAAAGGAAACTACCAGCCTCCGCGAGACAGAGGCCAAGGAGCCAGATGCCATTGAAGCCTCAACAAGCCATCTAGTTGTCGGCGGAAAAGCATATTCGGCTCCGGCCCAGCTCAAGCAAACCTACCTCATTGTGCCAGCAAAGCTACGCCTTGTCACGCTGCTATCGTATCTCAAATTCATGTTTGCGCGTCGAGACACCGTCATGAAGGCTATTCTCTTCATTTCGTGCGCTGATTCAGTTGACTTCCACTACGACATCCTCCGTAAACCCAAGCCAGCATTTGCGCCAGCCATACCCCCAGAGGCTGGTGGATCCAAAACGCCCGACACTGTGTCCGAAGCGTCGTATATCACATCTGCGGCCAACCCCAAGGTTCTGGTGCACAAGCTACACGGATCACTACCACAGTCTGTGCGGACAGCCACGCTTGATTCATTTTCCAGATGCAAAGAGCCTGGCCTATTGGTCACTACAGATGTGGCCGCGCGTGGGTTGGACATTCCCGATGTAGATCACGTTATTGAGCTAGACCCGGCTTTCTCTGTTGAAGACCATATCCATCGTATCGGCCGTACAGCCCGTGCCGGACGTGCTGGAAAAGCCACGCTGTTCCTTATGCCTGGATCCGAAGAAGGTTATGTCGAGCTACTCAAGTCTGGACCAGCTCCTGTGCCGTTGCTTTACGACTCCGTTCTTAAGAATGCCATGGCTTTGTCTTGGGAGCTACCGACTGAGACACACGCGCGTATGGAAGACAAGTCCTTTACACGCCAGGCTGAGAACCTGCAGTTGCATCTCGAACAGCGCCTGCTTGACCCCAACAACAAGGAGCAGCTCGAGCTTGGCCGCAATGCCTTCCGTTCACACGTGCGGGCCTATGCCACGCACGTCAAAGAGGAACGCGTGTTTTTCGATATTTCTAACCTGCATCTAGGCCACATGGCCAAGAGCTTTGGCCTTCGTGATGCGCCTAGCGGCATTGGCAAAAATCTTGAGCGCAAGGCATCCAAAGCGGCAAAGGCGGCCAACAAGCGCACAGGCGGTGGTGGATCAGGCAATAGGCCAGGCGGTAGGACGTCTGTAGCAAATGGTGCAAGGAGTACATCAGGTGGTGGTGGAACCGGTACGGGCAGCAATGCGGGTGCAGGCGATGATGATGCAGAGGCTATGCTGGCAGCGAGAAGCATGCTGCGCAAGAAGAGCATGATGATGATGAACACGGCGAGCGAGTTTAACATTGGTTAAGTGGAAGTGGAGAGGTATGGAGGGTTGGGTGGGGATAGGGGTTGTTTTATATCACGTCTTTGGCTAGATTTAGGCTATAGTGCACTGGGCTTGACCGCATTTAATGTTAGTTTCTGTACGCATTCAAAAAACAGCATTTTCCCTTCTGTTATGAAACTTGCCTCGTTGACTCTAGGCCACCAACTGCGATTGGGCTTTTACTGCCATTTCCCCACTTTTCCCTACTGCTTGCGGTGACGTCATTGACGCATTGGATATAGCCATACCGTGATGAAAAATAGAAAGCTGGTCTGGGCTTCAAGCTATAACAGAGACGTCTTAAGTACTCGTTAATCCTGACGAAACCAGCTATAGTGTCTTTACGTACGAAACAAAAGCGACTCAAGTCAGGTACAAAAGAAAAAAAAAAGTCCGCGCTTTTTTGGGTGTTGCCATGTTTTTCTCTTTGCGCCCCAAACGGGGTCAGTCCACCTTGATTGTCTTCGCCCTTCTGCTTCTGCTCTGCACAGCTTGCCTCTAGATAGCTTCCCGACCCATTGCTTCTACAGGATTCCCCCATCATGCGGCCCTCCCGATCGTCCTTTGCCACACGCCGCTCGAATACCGCGCCGGCTTTACATGCTTCTTCTATACCCATGCCGATGACGCCCGTGAGCACCACGCAAAGTGCCTCGGCTGAGCCTGTCATAGCGAGCAGCTCGTTGTGGATGTGCGGCACTGCCCTAATCAACCACCGCGGTGACGAGCGCTTCCACCTGCGCACCATCACACATCACGGCCGGAGCTACATTGCCATAGCACTGCCCAGCGAGAATCCCTTGTTGCGAATTGGCCCACTCATGCCCATGAGTCTGACTCCCTGCTCATCCACCGTCAGCGCCTCGCCGGCCATCGCTGCCGTACGAGTCGAGAAAGCCATGCTTGCTGATACACAGGCGCGACCAGCACCTAACTTTATACGCGCTTTGTGCGGTGGGGTGCGCAGCCATCGATCTTCTAATGGGCGCAATCGACAGTCGTTAAGCTCGCACGTCAGCGACAGGGAATTCACGGCTCCCGCTTTCACACCTGTGACTACCCGTGCTGCCAGTTCCGATAGTCATTTCAGTATTGCCAGTGTGGCAGCGGCTGCGACTGCAAGGCCCGGAGTCTCTGTTGCTGCACTGGCAAAGCTGTTTGTGACCAAGCGTTCGCGCTGGAATCCTTCCACCTTGGGCCGTCTGGGGCTGAGTCTAGGTTTAGGCTTGGGCCTAAGTAGAGCTAAGCAGTCCTGTCTTGCCATCTGGGAGTTCCTCCCCACCCTTGCTAGCATCAAAGGCTGTGATACTCCAGCATGGCGATTCAAGGCAGTGGCTCAGAATAGTCATGAGACAACGTGGTACAGGGCACCTGCAGAGGACGATGGGGCCGAGTTCCAGCTTGTTGCCTTTGAAGACGTGTCATGTGGGTGCCCGCGGCTGATTGTGCATGTTGCTATGGAGGAATCAGCGTATCACCATTTGCTTGGTTTATGGCTGACTCGCTTGCTGGATGAAGCCAGGTGCAAAGCTACCGTGAATCATGTGACGCGAAGTAAGTTTTTGTTCAAAATCAGGTTAGGATTAGGACTACCTAGCTAACGCTCACCCTAGTTTTTCAGTTTGTCAAATCGTCTCTGCCAGGGCGACCAGGGCGTGTCTTCAAAAGCGAGGATACCCGTCCCTTGGTATCACGAGAAGCGTAACAGTTACATGCGTGTAATGTGCCGTATTTCAATACCTTCATTGGCCGATGCATAGTTCTACCACTGTAACCAGCGCCCAGCTATCTCTTAGGGAGCCCTTAGATCCAACCCTCAAACTTGGCTAGCGGCTCCAGCTTGATGCCCTCGGTCTCGCCTATGACGTGCAGCAACCTTGTCTTGACGGCTTCTCTCTCATTCCACGTGTGCTCAAAGGCCCTCAGTCGCTCCATAGCGCTCTCATCAGCCAGGACAGAAATGGCATCGAAGCCGCCGGCGCCAGGCACGACAGCACCGTAAACACCTTCCACTTCGGAGATGGCATCGAGTAGCTTCGTCTGAGACTCGGGCTCGATAGGCATTCCTGTCTGCTTAGTCATCTCACGGATGTTGACGCGGATGCCTTCGATAATGGGCTTGAACTTGGCCTTGTTGCCCGACAGGCAGACAGCCGCCAGCCGCTCGTTCTGAATATACAGCTTGTCCCACAGGGCCTTGGAGCCAGAGGGATCTTCAGCGCGCCACTTGAGAACTCCCTTGACCATGCTGACGGTCTGAGTGCCACAAGCGACGTCGAACATGGCCAGGACCATGCCTATGGGTAGCGAGACGTCGGTCTTGATGTTGGCATCCCATTGGCTTGTGATGAGCGTCTTGAGCTTGGAAGCAAAACCGGCAGCGCCCAGCTCCGGGATGTTTTCCGGGCCTAGGGTTGACGGGGAGAAACGGCAGTACTTGCAGGAGCCAAAGACGGCGGCTGCCACGTCAAAGCCAGAGCCAACCTTTCCCTGGGCGGCACAGTGACTAGCCTGGGCTAGGTTGTGTAGAATCAACTTTTCCTTGGCACTCTCGAGTTTGAACCCTAGATAGTACGCTAGAATAGCACCTGTGAGAGATGTTACCAAGGCGGCAGAGGACCCTAGGCCGGTTTTGTTGGCTTTGCTGATGGGGGTGCCAAAGTGGGAGAACTGGCGCGAAGCTTCCTCGGCAGACAGACTCTGGGTAGAATAGTAGTCATTGTCAGCCAATATCTTGAGCTTGGCAGTGCCGATGCTGTGCTTGGAAGCCCCGGGGCCCATCGCATGGACGAAAGTCAAGGCATAGCCTAGAGCAGTCTCAACAAAGGGATTGCGAGAGACCTTGCCGTCACTATATACAAGGCGTCATTAGCATGCGTATTTAGAGCCGTAGCAATGTTATTCCATTATATGTCCCCCATCGGCTTCGTCTCTCCTTCGCAATGAGGCGAGCTGACTAGAAGAAACCGACACGGAAAGCGAACAGGAAATAGCGGAAATACTCACTCTTGGAGCTGGGTTACCACAATGCCGCCATCGGCCGGTGCCAGATGCCAGCCAAACCGCCAGACAGCATCGACAAACTGCGGGCTTTCGACGACAATCTCTTGAGTTCGGGCGCGCTCACTAGTCTCAATGGGAGTCAAAATAGTGTTGATGCGGGCACTCAGCCCGAAGACGAGGCCCGAGTATTCACGGTCCAGGACAAGGTAGCCACCAGCCAGGAGGACCTTGCCGGGGGCAGAGACGGCAACGTGAGCTGTCATTTCGTTCTAGGGGCGAGGGGGGAGCAGGGCAACAAGCACGGGGGGAGGAGGGCAACAAGCACGGGGGGAGAAAAGCCCAGCCAGTAAAAGATGGAGGTGGAAGATGCTTAAGGCAGCTTGGGGAGCTCCAGGGAAAAAAAGTGGAGATGGGATCAACAGAGGAAAGAAAGCAAAGCCTGGCCCAAGAGAAGCTAACAAGGCAAGTAGAACAATAGTCGGGGAGACAGCCAGACGAGGAACTGGGGAGAAGTCGTGACAAGAGGATATCTTGCCCTTTTTATCTTCAACTGTAGCCAAACAACAGCTATCTGGAGCAGCGCCTATCCAGAAGTTGCTGCAGGTATTGGTGACAGGTGTGTAAGGGCGGTTTCGCACGGTGCTCTATTCACTCCTTTGAAAGCTTTCACAGTCACAGTCTTCTTTCACGGGCTTTCACAGGCTTTCACAGGCTTTCACGGGCCGTCAATCTTACTCTGTAGCTCGCCCATTCATTCTTTTCACCAACGTGCATACAAGTGCCATCTTCTTTGTCTAGTTTGTTCTCGCTCATGGGTTTCTTGCCACAAACGGCTACTTCAAATCTTAGCTTCCGTCTCTTTCGTGCTGTGTGCTTTGTGGGAGCAGCGAGGCAGGAAAACGGGGGGGTGTTGTAGCAATATTCAAGTATGTGATTGGCGAGGCGTGTATTGGTTTGCTCAATGAACGCCCATGTACCGTATGTTTGTTTAGGACAATACTATGTGGTTGGGGTGTTCAGTACCCTTACCCTAAGGTTCACATAGACTCTTGCAAGTTAGGGTTGTTTTGGCGCGTCAAGAACTTGCAGCGTCAGGGACCGCTTCGAGCCGGCCGATGCAACCCGCGATGTATTCCTCTGTTGAATCGCTTCTGGCTCACGTTCTTTTCCTGGGTCTCTTTTCTTACAAAGCCACAGACTCTTCTATTTGAGATGCCCCGGCGTTTGCCCCCCGGATGGGATCGAAATGAAACCCCCGACCTTGAAGGGACAACAGGCTTTCCTCCGCTGTCCGACCAGGAGCCCATTAGCAAACGGCAGCACATAGCAGGAGGCGACAGCATAAGCGCGGATGTGGAGCAGGGGGGTGCGCCCCCGTCGCTAACACCGAAGATTGATGAAGTGTATGTACTGTACTGCCCTTTTCCTCGTGTACGGGCTTGTTCCTAACGCACGCAGTAGATACATGATCGCAGGGATCGACAATGACGACATGTACTGCATGGTCGAGGATGAGCTGTATGAGGTTGCTAAAAAGTTCACTGCCCACCTGCACGAGGCCGAGTATCAGCGGCTCAAAAGCGAAGCCCAGAGCCTCGGCGCCGGAGCCGGCAGGAGGATTGTGCGTCCGGTTCTCAGCAGTGCCAGGGATGGCGCCGGACAGCGAATAGAACATGCGTCAAGACTGGAAATGCTCTGCAAAACTACCCAAAAGAGCCACGGCAACACTGAGGCTGGCGCTGATGACGATGGTATGCTAGATACGGCATTGGCAAGTTCGCCGCTGCGTGAACTTGTGCAGTATGGAAGCAAAATGGACAGCTCGCGCGTGAACAGAACCCTGCAGCCGAGCAAAAACCCAGCGCTACCTGGCTCTCAGCCATATTCTTACGGGAGGTTGCTAAAAGCATCGCGGCAGAAGACCGGCGCACCCAACAAGGCAAACCGGCCAAGACCAGCGGAAGCTCCCAAGGATAGGGCACAGCACAAGCCACAGCCGTCAAATTTGCAGAGTCTGAGAAGCAGCAACACACCGTCATCAGACCTTGCTTCGCGGCACTCTACGCCGTCTGTATCCCCACCCCCCGAGCAGCCAAGTCTTCCATCCCCAAGGCCATTTCGGCTTTCGCGGGCACCTTCAAGAAGCCGAATTGCTATTCTTTCGGAAGATGACAACGATGACGAGGAGTTGTGTGTCTCTTCTCCATATCCATCCTCCCCCCGCCTATCAGCCCCCAGGCACAGACACACGAAGACTGGCCCTGTGCTTTCCTCAATACCCATGGCGCCGACTCCGCGACGGACAGAATCTTGTCCCAACGCGAGCGAATCGAGCTCCCGAACACGTGTTATAAGAGAACAAGAACGACCGCAGTCGGTGCCAGCCATAGGTCCAACGGCCGACCCCGACAGCGAAGATGACGATATTTTTGCAGAACTGTGCCGTAAGCGCAAGGCCAAGACACTGGAGCGCAAGGCCTCGAGGATATCAGGAAACCCAAAGAGCTCTAGTGCAGGGAGGAAATGCAATGAAGCTGCTTAGCGAAACGTCGCCGCGTGGAGGGAACGCACAGCAGACGGACAGCTCCTCCTTCAGTAGACCCTTAGTTGCTGCTGATGTCATACCAAGATTTTGTGGCTCTAACCCTACTTCTAGTGCTTAGCTACATAACTACTGCAAAATTTCGCGGGGCAAGACAAGACCCGGATAAGAGCTTATCGCTCCTTATCAATCCCACTTTGGTAGAGGGGCAAAAAATACCGGAAAAAAGATTTCGGAGTCTTCATCACTTTGCATCATCAATCAAGACACAAAGCCAAGGGGACATTTTGGGACATTCTGTGTCTACTTAAACGCTCTTTTCTGGCAGCGACTCGTTTTCTGCTTTTGGGCTTTTCTTCATCGCCCTTTTGCCATCTGAAAAACTATCGGCAACACACAGCTACGACCACCCGTACACAGCACTCACACACACACACAAGCGCATATACCACAAGCCCCAGGCCACAAGCACCTGTTTCTTTAGTCTGTACTCTTGCCTCCTATACCATCATGTCTATGGACCTGGACGCCCCCGTTGCTCTTAGCGGCACTGCTGGCTCTGGCGCAACGTGAGTCTTTCCACTTGCCCCCCGTGCCTCTTTCCTCACACGCCTCGCTCCCTTTTTCTTTGGCTCGCTCCCTTTTTCTTTGCCTCTCCCCTTCTTCTTTCTTGCTCATGTCTAACACTATTTCTCTCCAGCATTCTTTGCTGCAACTGCGGCGCTCCCATAGACGGAACTACTTCGGCCGGTGCCCTCTGCTATGATTGTATCAAGCTCACTGTCGATATTTCGCAGGGAATTCCTCGCGAGGCTACGCTTCACTTCTGCAAAGACTGCGACAGATGGCTGCTGCCACCAACAACCTGGGTTGTAGCTATGCCCGAATCGCGCGAGATGCTGGCCCTGTGCCTGAAGAAACTGCGTGGAATGACCAAGGTGCGGATCGTCGACGCCAGCTTCGTTTGGACTGAGCCGCATTCGCGTCGTATCAAGATGAAGATGACGGTCCAGGATGAGGTGCAAAGTGGCGTACTGCTGCAGCAGAGCTTCGAGGTTACCTACGTGGTGCATACTCAGCAGTGCCCCGAGTGTGCCAAGTCATACACGGCCAATGTGTGGCGTGCCTGTGTGCAGGTTCGCCAAAAGGTGCACCACAAGCGCACTTTTTTGTTCCTTGAGCAGCTAATTCTAAAACATGGCGCTCACCGGGACACCCTGAATATCAAGGAAGTCAAGGATGGCGTCGACTTTTTCTTTTCCAACAAGAACCAGGCTGAAAAGTTCCTAGACTTCCTCAACTCTGTCGTGCCCATCAAGACCAAGAAGTCACAGGAGCTGATTTCCCAGGACGTGCACACTTCTACCAAGTCGTACAAGTTCACCTTTTCTGTTGAGTTGGTGCCTGTGTGCAAAGACGACCTCGTGGCGCTGCCGATAAAGATGGCCAAGTCCCTAGGCAACATCTCGCCCCTGCTGCTGTGCCACCGTATTGGCACATCAGTCTACTTGTTGGACCCCAACACTCTAGACACGGCTGATGTTAGCGGTGCTGTGTACTGGCGCGCCCCGTTTTCGCCCCTTATGGATGCCCCAGAGCTAGTTGAGTTCATTGTGATGGATACCGAGGTGACTCCACTACGGAAAGGCCGCTGGCACCTGGCTGAGGTGACGGTCGCTCGGTCGTCGGATCTGGGTGTGAACGACAAGACGTACTTTACTCGCACGCATTTGGGTGGCTTGTTACGTGCGGGAGACTCGGTCATGGGCTACATGCTGACAGGCACTAATTTCAACAACACAGAGTTGGATGCCATTGAGAACTCAAGCACCTACTCATCTACCATTCCTGACGTGGTGTTGGTCAAGAAGGTGTTCCAACGCCGCAACCGCCACCGCCGCAACTGGGAGCTCAAGCGTATGAACAAGGATGAGGGCGAATTATTGCCTAAGAAGGCCGACCAGGAGCGCATGGACCGCGACTATGAGATGTTCCTGCGTGACATTGAAGAGGATGAGGAGATGCGCCAGGCCATGGCTCTTTACAAGGCCAAGAGAAAGCCGGCCATGGACGAGATGAGCATGGCTGATTCAGTGGCCGAGGATGACCTGCCGGCTATTAACATGGATGAGCTGCTGGACGACTTTGATGAGCTTACGATGGAGGATGCTTGAGCTAATGAGTGAGCGAGGCGGATGAACCAGCCCCCAGAAGAAGAGTGACAGAAAAGGAGGGAAAAAAAGAAGGGTTATGGGGGTACATGGAGGTTTTTTGGTATCTCTTGGTCTTTTGGGTGTTCATGGCTTTTGTTTTGTTTATTTTTTTCTACTATTTTCTTTTCCCTGTTTTTGATCTTTGATATTTTAGGTTGTCGTTAGACCAAAGATGAGAGCTTGGCCTTGATAACAACGGACAACATGATGGTAACAATGATGCATAGATGATATACAATACAGCCAAGATGCTACCAGTAAATGAGTTATCGAACAATAGCGACCCATGGAGGATTGTATGTAGGCTTTGCTCGAGAACGTATAGATGTACACATACAATACTCCGAGCCGACAGTAAGAAAGACTACAGGCGATCCTCAGCAAGCCATGCAGCACAAAACACTCTGCAACCAACCTACTGTAGACAGAGTGTGTCCGAGTCTTAAGGCTGGGCCTGTGGTAGAGGCTGTTTGGGCCCCTTAGAATAGGTGGTCCTATCAGAGACAGTTCCATCTCATCATCTTGAAACGCTTGGTCATTTCGGTAGCCTTGGGTTGTGTAGCTTTCTTCCTTCTCTCGTCGGTGTATCCTAGTCATTGTTGGATTTGTTTGCGCGATTCATCTCAGGTTAGCCTATGGTATTAGTGCCTAGAGTGATGAGCTGGGAGTGCCATCTGCAGGCTGGGCTGGGCCAAGCTGCGCTGTGTGGATGACAATATGTTGTGGCTGTCTATTGACAAGCTGTTCATGTATGGCTTATTCTTAGCGGACCAGTCTCAGCAGTGGAGATCTGCTAGGTAAAGTCTATAATGGCCGGCCACTGTGATGGGTCCGTATGCACCTCCGTTTAGACGGAGTGTCACTGTTATACAACCAGTGTAGCGGGAGCAAAGCTCAGGCAAATGACACATTTGTTCTGCTGGACGGCAAACTGGGGAATAGTATATGTTTTGCCCGTAACTAAGGATGCCGCAATGGATGTGTAAGGGGACAAATAGGCATGTTGGTTTATATAGAAGTAGCTGTGGTAGTCCGTGGGTGTCTCGCAAAGCGTGGGGCTGTCGGAATGGTGGCCATCATGGGCCGTCTCGGGGTATTTGAATGCATTTCGCACTTCTTGTAGGAATCGGCGGGCCAGCCAGTGTATGATGCTTTTTGGTTTGGCAGATAGCTTGCTTGACCTCTGGAATCGAGATGTTATTATTGACTATACTGCACCACTCCTCGAAGTTGCTTTTTGGAGAAAGACGGACTGTGAGGTTGTGTATGTTGTGCTTCTTTCTAAGCTCTGGGGAAATGCCTGGCGGCCCGGTTCATCATGGGCCAACTACTATCTCGGGCTTCTTTCCTCAACCAACCCTGGCCGATCTTCGTTGATAAAGATGGCAATTTGACAGACATCCTGGGGCCAACGTGCGGACGATGCGGAACTTGTAAGGTCACTAAAGGAAAAGGCTATGGCTGCCTAGGTAGCCATGTCGAAAAGGATAAGCTGCTTCAAGCCCGGCTCTATTGCAGCAGTGGACGCAGTCAGCACACGGCATACGAAGAATGCCAGAAAGCCAGAGCGTAAAATCAACAGGTCTCGGTCTTTGGAGACCAGCTGGCTGATGGTGAAATGGTATAGACGATGATCCAAAATGACGGGGTTTAGATGGTGGGAGAGTCCATGAATGTAAGTGTGGTGAGACAGTGATTGATATGTGAGACCAAGCCGAATGCCCAGTCTTCAGGCTGGCTTCTCCCTAGTTCTTCATAACACAAGGAAGGTATCTTGAATCTAGATCTCCGAGAAAGAGAACAGCAGTTAGTTCCAATTGGCTAAACATCTATTGTTGTGTCTCTCTCGCGGTTTTTATCTTGGAGGCCAGGAAACGTCCGTCGCATGATTGTCTGCGTCGCGTGCTGTAAATAGATGAATAAATCAAAGAGCCCCAACAACACCAACCCCGAGATAGACTCTTGCCTACCTTGCTTTCTTCCTCCTCCTTTTCTTCTCCTCCTTGCCCTCTCTTCCCTCCAACTCCAGTATCTAAAAGATCTTGCTTAGTGCCCGGGACACACTTGCTGGTTGTACTGCATTCACATCCCGCACCACTTTGGCTGTCTGTCTGAATGTCCGCGACTCGGTCTTCTGCGCCTTGGCACGGGGCTGCTCATCTGTAGGCTTCCCAGCTGCTCCATCCCCGTCATTGGCCTCAAGACGCCTCCGCTTCTGTGCTTGCATGCCATCGAGCATCTTGGCTTTCTCAACGTTGCGAACAAACTCCTTATTCTCACGTGCCGCCTTGGAAATCTCGGCCTGCATGCGGCTTGCACGTTCAGCATTCTCGCCCGCGATCTGGCCCATGAGATCGCGCCATTTGAAGCCACGGAGATACACCAGACTCCAGACGTCATCGCGGTAGTACGAGCTCTTCTTTCCTCCAATTGTGCGGGCATTAAGGAGCGCGTGGGCACGCTTCGCATCTTTTTTGCTGACAAACTCCACCCAGCCCTCGGTGAATAGCCGCTTCTTGTTGCCGCCAGCGCGCACCCGTCGTGCATGTGCAGTCGGGTCCTCGGGCATGAGGAAGGTCCGGTTGATGGCGCCATATGGCTCCAGGAGTGTGCGCAGTTTGTGCGGCTTCATGAACGGTGGGATGCGCGAGATGTAGAGCACGCCCGACTTCTTGATGGCCTCTTCGGTGGCAATCAGGTTCTTTTTGGCAAGCTGTTTCGGGGCAGCGGGGAGTTTTTTCGTCGCGGTGGATGTCCCCTCCTCCTTGTCGGAGTTGCTGTCGCTAGCGCTGCCGGCATCGTCGTCTGACTCGTCATCGCCATTCTTTGCCGTTGTCTTGTTCTTTGGCTTGCCCTTGACACGAATGTCGTGTTCAGAATCTGACGCAGCACCGGCAGCCTCGCTATCCGAAGAGGCATCCGATGCTCGCCGTCTTTTGGTCTTTAAGCTTCTGCCCTTGCGCAAGTCGTCGGTTTCAGAATAGTGCGCATTGCTGCTGGTGTCGTGATCGTGGTCGTCGTCGCTATTCAGGTTGTCCAGCAGCGGATTGCGCTTGTCGTCAGCTGGCATGTTTGAGGGCGTGGTCGGACTGTTGTGCAGGTGGAAGTGTCTCACTAAGTAGAGCGAATAGTGGCGGTAGAGGGGGAAAAACGGCAACAGGACTTGGAGTATGACTGGGTTGGGTGGGCTTGGAGGCGGTGGAGGCGGCGGATGTCGGTCGGTTTCGACTTGACCGACCATGAACAGCCAATCCAAATATTTTTGAGCGCCACACGCCGATAAGGGATTGCGATAAGCGATAAGCCCTGATAGAGACAAGGCAAGAGAAAAGCGGGGCGGGGTTTTTCTGCAGCCACAGTTGTGGCGGGCGTTGTACTACCTGCGCCAACCAGACAGACTGACTTACTGTGAGTTGGAGCCATGCAGATGGGCAACACTCCAAACATTGCGTCTTCTTGCCACGACCAACTTGCCGTCGACACATGAAACAGCCCATCGTCGTTCTTTTGAGGTTGAGGTCTAGTAATAGAGCCTCTACTGTAAAAACTAGCCATAAATTTGACCATTGACAAACTACACTCTGTGTCCATGTCGACTTGGGACTTGGTGAAGTTGAAGAGAGTCAGCTAACTGATGCCGTAGGGCTACACATTGTCTGAAAGGCCTTCGACACGATAATGCAGTTGCATGCTCAAAACTCTACACGCTGCTCTCGGAAATCAGAAAAATGGAAATCACACGGCTTGCTAACCCCCCCCCCCCCCAATATACACAGACCTAGAAACCGACCAGCCAACAGCCTACAGCCAACAGCCTACAAGACAACCGGAAATCTTACCGGCGCTGCTTCAAACCTCTCACTAGCCTGTTCTACAAGCTAGATGCTTCTCTATCAGCACGGGGGCTCATCACACCTCTGAATGCCTCTTCGGCCATGGCACGCCCCGCTGCGCGCCCCGAGAATATACACCCGCCTAAAAACGTGCCCTCGAGGGAATTGTAACCATGCACACCGCCACCCCCAAACCCAGCTGCCTCTCCAGCAGCATAGAGGCCTGGGAACGTTGACCCATCGGGCTTCATGACGTTACTCTTGAGGTCTGTCTCGATCCCGCCCAACGTCTTGCGTGTCAGGAGATTCAGACGCACGGCAATCAGCGGGCCGTACTTTTTGTCGAGGAGTCTATGGGGCGGAGCAACTCGGCTGATGCGGTCGGGCCAGTAGTTGCGAGCGTTGTTGACCAACATGGCCTGCGCATCCTTAGAATAGGCGTTGACGAACTGCGAATCACGAGACTCAACAGCTTCGCGAATGACAGAATAGTCAAGCTGCGGGCCGCCAGACTGGCGCGCAATTTCGTTCATGCCTACTACGAGGTCCTGGAGGTTATTGCGGACGACAAAGTCCTCGCCATGTTCTTGAAACTGACGTACCGGGCCAGGCCCGGCGCCGCCGTTAAAGAGGCGATTACGGACGAGCTGCCAGAAGCTTTTGTTGGTGATATCAGGGTTTTGCTCTGAGCCTGAAAGCGCAAACTCGCGCGCAATAATGGCCTTGTCAAGAATAAACCATGAGTAGTCGTATCCAGTGGCACAAATGTGCTTCAGTGTAGCCAGGGTGTCGCTTCCAGGAAACAAAAACGGAGGGAATCGCTTGCCGGTAGCATCTAGCCACAGCGAAGAAGGGGCAGGTAAAATGCGAATGCCATGGTCAGGCCATATGGGATCCCAGTTCTTCAGACCCTCGGTATAGTGCCACATGCGATCGCGGTTGATGACGTTGGCTCCTGAGCTCTGAACGATATCAATCATGCGGCCATCGACATGGGCAGGAACACCAACGACAAACTGGCTAGGCACTTTGGGACCCAGGCGGTCGGCGGGCCAGACTTTCTTTATAGCTTCTGGATTGCCGCCAATGCCGCCGGAAGATACAAGTACGGAGGAGCCGCGAATCTCGAAGCTGTCGACGACATTGCGGGATGACTTGACGCCACGAGCGGAATTGTCTTCAGCCAAGATGCTTCCTCGCACACCAACAACTCTGTCGTTTTCGACAATCACCGAATCAACTTGATGGCGGTGGCGAAACTCAATCAGGCCCTTCTTAACGGCAGCCATGACAGGGCGGAGGAAAACACGGACTACCTCGGGACCTGTGCCCCAAGTCAAGTGGAATCTGGGGACCGAGTTCCCGTGGCCCTCGGCAGTGCCTGCGCCGCGCTCAGCCCAGCCGACATTAGTGATAAACTTTAAGCCCAGACCCTTGACATACGACTCCATCTCATCGGTAGCAAAGTTAACAAAAGCCTCGGCCCACTGGCGTGGCCAGAAATCCTGTGGGCGGTCAAATTGCGCACTATTGAACCAGTCACGACGAGCAAGCTCGCGTGAATCTTTAATGCCCATCCATCGTTGCTCTGACGAGTTGACGCAGAAGATGCCACCAAGAGACCAAAAGGCCTGGCCGCCGATGTTGTTGGCGTTTTCCTGGTCGACGATGATGGCAGGCACATTGCGTAGGCTCAGTTCATAAGCTGCCACAAGACCGGCCAGCCCAGCGCCGACGATAATGACAGGCGCGGGTTGTTTGGGCGAGGGATGCTTTGGAGAAGATGGGGGCATGATTGGGG